>NMRB01002681.1:5712-27611 GCA_002633025.1 Notospermus geniculatus
TCCTCATTATTTCACCGAGCATCTTCATATCTTGCATAAACATGTATTAGAGGGGTACCTTCAAAACTACCGAGTTTCGGTCCGATCGGACATCCAATATGGCCACCAGGTGGCGTAACCTAAAAATCATCCAAGTGCTATAACTCAGGAACGGCTTGACCCAGAGTGCTCAAACTTGATATTTACCTCTCTCTAGGTGACCTTTACAAGCACGTCAAATTTCAGCGTGATTAAACTTCCAATATGGCCGCCAGGTGGCATAACCCGAAAATCATGAAATGTGCTATAACTCAGGAACGACTTGACCCAGAGCGCTCAAATGTGCTATGTGGCTCCCTCTTAATGACCTTTATGTGCATGTGAAGTTTTGGCCCGATCGGACATCCAATATGGCCTCCAGGTGGCATAACCCAACAATCATTGAAGTCCTGCAACTTGGGAATGACCTGACCCAGATTGCTCATAACTGACATGTACCTCTCTCTGTCATTACACTGTTATGTCCAAACGAGTGAGCACATGGTCCATGGACCATTTCATTTTTGGCCCAATATGGTCGTTGGAATGAATGATGCAATTGAATATGAGGAGCCATGGTGGTGTAGTGGTTCGGGCCTCCGACTAGCGGTCACATGGTCCCAGGTTCGAATCCCACTGGGCGTGAGACTTTGCGCAAGTCTCTTTGCCTCACTGGCCTCTCTCCACCCAGGTGTATAAATGGGTACCGGTCGGAAATGCTCGGATTGTAGCGCTGAATGAGCAGCTCATCTGAGTTCTACAGAAAGGTTTCAGGATAGACTGGGGTTAAAGTGTGAAGTCGGATGACGCCTCTACCGTTGTTGATATCAGACTATAAACCCAAACTTTAACTTTTTAACTTCTTATTGTTAAAATGGTAATAAATTGATGTGAACTAAATGTGAAATAAATTGATGTATTGTAATGATATGCTACATGTATCATGTATTCTTGTTGCAAACAACCTCATTTCCTCTTGGTATATTTTTCACCAAAATATTAGATAATGAAGTACAAGACTCTGATACAAAAGTGCCAGATCCACCACCTGGGTCACTGTCTCAAGACAAACATAAAGCAAAGGATGTCGTTGTAAAGGAATCGACCACACAGACCACCCCGAAGAAGACACCACCGAGTAAAAAGGATCCTCCTGCCAAGAAAGACGCATCCTCTGGTAAAAATCTTGATAGTGGGAAGGGGATGTCAACTAGGTCTAAATCGAAATCAGGAGCTGACGATGAAATACAGATTACAATTGAAAATGGTATGAAAGTAAAAATTCTTTTTTCCCATAATGGTACTGGGTGTATACAAATAATGATAAGAAATTTTGGTAAACTAGGCAATACCCGTTCAGTCGGGGAACTGCTAAATTCATGCGAGATGCACGCGTCACGTCATTAGGAGTGCTTTGGGGACGTTATGACGTCATACCCGTTCGACATGACGTTGCAGACGTCGCAGATGATGCGACGACACTCTCGGTGACATCAAAAGGCCTGAACAGCATTTTCGTTAATGTCTTGATGTTTCGAAAACTATAAGTCATATCAAAATTCGGTCTTCGTAAGGATACTTCCCAGGTCCGTCTGCATGCATGTGCATACCAAGTTTGGCGCCGATCTGTTCGTCAGTCTTGGAGAAAATCGAGAACAAACAAACACTCAAATTTTATTATGATGTTAACTTTGCACCTGTCTTTCAAGCTATTCCTTCAGTGACCATACACAAGGCATCACTCAAGTCTAACTTCGTGAGAGCTTCAAAAATATCCCACCAACTCAAAATAGGCCTAGCTGATCTATCACTTGACTAAAATCGCCTGGACAAAAATGAACTCTTCATCAAAGTATCATTTCTTTCATGAACATTGTGAATTCTTTTTCCAGATGACATTGATGACAAATTGACGTCAACAACTCATAGACGTTCCAGAGAGACCAGGTCATCGAAGGAACTAGACCATTCAGAAAGGTCATCAACCGCCAGGAAAGGGCCTGAGAGGTCTTCATCCACATCAACTCGCATGAAAACCGCCTCCCTTGTTACAGTGCCTGAGAGATCAAATATCTCACGTTCATCATCATCCCGAGGTGGGCACGAATTGATTACTGGTACCATGGCTGCAGATCGTGAACAGGCCCGAGCTAAAAGGATTGGTACAAGAATTACCCGAGCTCAGGGGCAAAAACAGGTGGGTGGGTTGATACCCGTATGCGGGACAATACCTGAACGATCACTGTCAGTGGCTACTGCAGTTGAAGTGTTAACGTTTTTACTGTTCTTGGCTGAGATGTTTTGTTTCATTCTGCTAACTGTGAACAGTGGCAGGGGCATGATAATTGAATCATACTCGTAACCGATAGGCTGCAGGTTCGAGTTCTGCTCGAGTTGCAACTCAGTTGCCACGTAGTTCTCTAACTGGGCTAAAAGAATCAAGTGAGCGCTAAATGAGCTGCAACTTGAGTTCCCCTGGAAGGTTTCTGGAGAGACTGGAGTAATGTGAAGTCAGGTGGCAGGGTTCTGCCGCTGCTGATTGGCGCCAAACGGCCCCGTCCAGGTCGCAGAAATGCAGGCCAGCACTCGGCCTAAAAAGAGTATTTTCCGACCAGCAGAAGTACCGAAGTGTGCCACAAGCGATGCCCGCCATGCACACTTCCGAATTTCCTTTCTATTCCCATTCACCAAATGTGTTTCCCGGTGGGGCTTCCTGACACAGTTGTGACCAACGACAACGGCGGGCTGCCTTTGCAATAGAATGGGTCGGGGTCATTTTGACACCAAATGAGCTCATTATTTCAACTGTCAGGAAATCGCATTTCAGCAAGTCTTCATTTCATATTTTTCTGGGGGAGGGCCCCCAGACCCCTGCTCTGACTGGCACTGGTTCAGTCCTGTGCAGAACCCTGAGGTGGTCACTTTTCTAGTTGCAATGGATATCACCTAGACCTCTACCTTTAACCTTTGAATGGCAAGCACCGGCTTTGAGGTTTTCCATTCTCTTCCAGTCCAAACCTCAACCAACGACATCTGGTGGCAGGAAAACTGTGCTATCATCAGTTGTGGGTAAGGTGGATCTACATCCAAGTGATGATGAAGAAGACGAGGAATATGATCCGTATCATCCATCAGTTGGAAATGTTGCGAGCACTGTCAAGGTCTCGGCGAGAAAGTGAGTTCATTCAGTCCTCGAAAAGTTCAGTTGTTCACAGGTAGCCATTTGGCTAAATGTCTACAAACTTTCATAGCCAAATATCTATGTTTGAGACACTGCCAATGGAAATAGAAAGGACTTATGGCGATTAAAATGGTGAAAATCGAAGGAATATTTGTAGCCAATTGGCGAAGTTGACAAAATCCTTTATAGCCAAACGGGAAAATCCTGTAGCCAATGGCGATGAAAACAGCTACTTTTCGAGCACTGTCATTATTCAGTCAATGACTTGAGTTTCAGTGGATGATCTCATGTTGTCGGGAATTTCCTCGGCAATGATGAAGAAGGGATGAATGCAAAATCCGTTGTTAAAGGCCAACATCTTTGGTCCTCAGATTTCTCCCTAAGTTGCCATAAACACTTCAGTCGTTATCTTTGTGGATCTTTTAGCTCTTTCAGTGCCAGAAAAACGGGTTTTAGACCGCTTTTCCCATCAAAATTTCAGGAAAAAATTCAGATATACACCCCAAATCGGCCTCAGAATGTTCGTTTCTACGTCTTCCTTTAACAAAACAACCATGAAAACAGAATTTGTGGTGGGAACACTTCCAAAAATTGATCACAAAAACTATATTTGTGTGCAAAAAAGGCCAATTTCTGCCCCAAAATGAGGTGCAGCACAACCACCCAGTCTCCCCCATTCCCAAACACCACACAATTCCACTGTCCATAGCGAGAGAGCCATATAGAACAGTATTAGAGATTGCTGAGACATCTGGTGTTCATCTGGTGAACTGAAATGTCCCAAAAATCCATGGACGAACCAGTACATCTTTGGCACTGAAAGAGTTAAAAATTGCTGGATCAGGTGTAAGTCTTTACACATTTTGATGTTTTCAAGACATCTGGGCCTAATTAAACCTACAACTCGCGGTCCATTCGGTGGCATCAAGTGAAATGCATTATTAGGTGTACCGGTACATTTATCTAGGTCGTCATCTCAGTAATGCAAAAATGTACCGGTATTGCAGGTTTTATTCAAATTGGTATGGACTAGACCTGAAAAAGTTGTGCCTATATGTAGTGCCAATTTCAATCCATACAGTGTCAATGTCACAATGTTTTGTCCTTATACACTCTTTCGATTGGAGAATACTGGTGTAATTTCAGTTGACAGTGATTATTTCTTCTTCAGGTCTATTGTTCCACCTTCTCGTCAAGCTAATAAATCATTATTGATGAGGGCAGTTAAGGATGCCACAACATCTCTCGAGGATGTGGCAAAGAGAAAAGTGGGTAAGTTATGGGAGACTTAACTACTGTGAGAGGCTGCTTGTTTATGTTAGCGATCCTCGAACGTCATGGCCTCGTATCATTATGGGTGACGTTGTGGCGTGCACTTCTACTCTATGATGTCAAAGGGGATGAGCAGCTAAGAGACCAACCTGCACAAAGTGTGTATCTCAGAGACGGTGACTTCGATTAGCTTCAACATTACAAGAAGTTTCACGCGGAGCTGATCTATTCTTAGATCACTGAAGTCATTCGATTCTAAAATTAGAACACAGTGGACTCGATGGACTCATCAAAGCCTTTGATATACGGTCGAACCAGATTAATTCCACCCCTCGTAAATTGTTTATCATTGGGGAATCCCCAGACACTCTGCTGTTTTTCAAGGGAATCCCCGATTTTACCATTAAAATGGCATTCAACAGGGTTTCAAAACAAGGATAATGACGGCGGAGGATAAAATCAGAAAAATCCCAGAAGCAGTATGGACGTAGAGAACATCCAAAACTTTCATTTCCCGAGCGAACTGGCTTACGATCGCCACTCTGTTTCGAATAAAATAACTTTGATCAGAAAAAATACCCGGAAAATGCACTGCTTAACCATTAGGCTGATGACGTCATCGCTCGTGGAAGAAAACTTCTTGTAATGATTTGCACTCATGTGAAGTGATTGATAACAGCAACGAGAAAAATTATTTTGGTCAGCTGTTACCCATTAATTTGAAACAATGGTAGAAATGGTGGAAAAAATAGGATTCGTTGTCCGAGTTTTCACAGTGACTTGAAGAACCACTTCAAAGAAAAAGCCCCAATGGCTTAGTCTTGATTTATTGATCCCAGGTTGACAGGAAATGAAGCAAGGAGATTCTGTGATTTCTGGGTGGACTCATGCTCTGGAAGAGCCAAAACAAATCTATTTCTGTCTCACTGTGTTATGCTTGGCTTGTAGTAGGCCTTATAAAGTACATGAACGGTAGTTGTTTTCCTTGGTGATTGGTATTTGAGTTGAATCCCAAATATTTATTACTATGTTAATGCTATTTATGGCAAATAGTTCATCAGTGCATTACTGTTCAGGTACAACAGCAGGAAGGAAAGATGATAAATCCCCACCAGCCACGCAGACCTTGCAGTCTCACAGGATCCTAAGGAAAAGACCCAACCCTTCTCAGCAAATTGAGGTCACGACACAGCCCCAAACAAAATCTCCACCCTCCAACCCACCTGCTTTAGCATCACGGTCGAGGCGCGAGGAGATTCTACGGGAGTTTAAGGAAAGAATAAAAGAGGAAGAGGAGAACCAGAGTTATGAAGGTAAACCCTTCTAATTCTGTCGCTTCTGTAACTGTCATCCTGGGTCTCGGGTGCATGCCGTGCATCGTAGTTTAATTTCATATGCGGGTTGCAGTGCAGGATGGGCCATTTACCGTAGTGACGACCAAGATGACGTTCATGTTCAACTGATCATTCGTGGGTGGAGCACACAGCGCTCGGAAAAAGGTGCTGCATCTGTCTGAAGCTGTTTCTGGCAACATTGACTGGTCCATATACCATACATTAAATGTGTGGCGGTCTCGGAAAACTCGGCAGATGTCGCATTTGAGGAAAGTGTTAATGGCCTTGCTGTACCCACAAATTTCAATTGCTGACATTTACTACGTAACACTGTTACGTAGTAAATGTCAGCAATTGAAATTTACTAAAATTACTAACAGGTAAACAGTAGCTAGGCCTAGTAGATCAGTGCACAAGCAATCTGACAGCCCTTGTTGATCATTCAGCGACATCTGCCGGGTTTTCCTAGACCGCCACACAGATGTGCATAAAATTTTTGGTGTGAATCTTTTTCCTCCAAGTTTGAATATTTTGCTTACTTTCTTCTGCAGAGTACTTGCCGGAGGAGGTGCAGGATGTCCGTATCTTACGACAGAGGAGTACATCAGAATTGCAATACTGTGTTGAGAATATCAATGAAGAGGAAAACGTAAAGGAACAAGAATTAGTCGAGACTGAGGCTGAGGAATACGTACCTGAACAAACCCAGGTTTGATTTACTTCATTTTCAGATTGTGTAATAATCTGCTCAAGAGCTTCTCAGGAGGAAGACTGAGAGCTGCTTGTATTCAGCAGGTTTCACATTTATGTATGAATGCAACCTGCTCTGGCAAAAGTACATGTAGGCACTACTCTTCATTCCACATCCAGTAAGCGCAAGGTTTATGACCGATATATGTGCAACGGTTGGGTCAAATTCGTTGACATATCATACATCAATCGAGTTGTCTTTTTTGCGCTACAGGCATCATCACTGTCATTTTCCCTATAAACGTGACAGAATAAAGTTCTTTCACCAATCACAGTTCGTTTTTACGGCCGAAATGGCGGCCATTTTGAAATGACGCAATGCATTGCGCATGTGTAAACTGCAGTGAACACCATGGCAATTTAATGAAATGGCTTTTGAGAAAGGGATCCATTATGTCGGCCTTACACAAAAAATGAAGATAGCAGAAAGATACCGACAAGAAAGACGAGTCAGTTGATGTATGGTATGTCAAATTTGACCCAACTGTTGTGGAGATATCGGCTGAAAACCTCGCACCAATCGGATGTGGAATGAAGTGTAGTCACAAGTGATCCTCATTGATGATCATCAGTTGTCATCGCTGTCCACTACCAGTACTACTGCTGTATGTTGTACCGCAAGGTAAAATCCTTAAATTTGATTGGCCGATACGGATCATGCGGCCATGTAGAATTTTCTAATGTCAAAACTTTGACTTCCGCAGAGTTTCTTAGCTTCTGTGAACTTACCCTTCATTTTTCTTTAGACTGCTACCATGGATCGAGCTGCTTATAACCAACGACTGATTGAAGGACAATACCCAAGTTTACCCGAACCTGTCAGGCCAGCCGGTGATCTTTATGAATCAGACGAAGATGAATTTGAGGAGGAAGAAATTGAAGCAGGTTTTGGAGTGTTTGGAACAAGCCCACAAAATACACAGTAGGTCAAGTCCTTTGGGTCATCACTGGTTGCCAATTTCCAATTTGGTGCCCTTGAAATTCCAGGGGCCTGTTTCATAAAGTGACTTTAAGCTATGGTACCTTCAACCACCCTACCTTAAGAAATCCTGTAGAAAAATACTGAAAAAATTTGCTCGGTAGTCTATATTCTCAAATAATCCACTGGGGGGGGGCATAAAAATTATTGAATTAATGATTCTGTTATTCGTTTCCAGGAGTAATGTCCCACAGCGTCCAGTCAGTCCAAGATTTTTTGTAACACTTGACGGTGTCGATCCAGATAAATTAGCTCAAGAAGCAGCGATGGAAGTAGATGACGAAGAGGTGCCACAAATTGCAATGTACCAATCAAAGGAAATAGGTTCAATGTACAACGTTTCAAACTCTTACCGGGATCCCGGTATGCGATATCGCGATACCAGTGCCATGGACTTTAATTCAGATAGTGACGGGGAATTGGAAGTAGAAAATAACACCTCTCCGATAAAGAGACCCAAGATGATGAAGTCAACCGAACGATGTCGATTTTGGCCTAGTTGTAAAAATGGTTCTTCTTGTCCATTTTATCATCCGACGACGTACTGCAAGTAAGCATAATTTTTAATCTGCTCTTGTTTGAAGTGATTACCCCGCAGTCATTGCCACTCTGTCTAAACCTGCATTTTTGACATTGAAATGCCGGAAAAACTAAGACGCCCCTCACTATAGTTCGGCGCAGCCTTCGTGTGACCCAATGGAATGCGGAAATATGAAATCTGACAACAGCTTGTGGCGACGTAATTACGCCATCTACCCCCGCGTTACCAACGATGATCGCCTGCACATGACTGGGCACTATTACAGTCTATTCGCAATTCATCCATTTTATGGCCATTCTACAGCGTTTACACACCAGTAAAGGACTGATGAGAGATATGCTGCCTGTAATTTTTGTTTTTGTGTATAAAAGACGTAAAGTGGAGCAGAATATAATTTGATCACGTTGTCCAATCAGCTATTCAAGAGTCGTTTGTTGAATAAGATTTGTGGTCAGCCTGTGGTTTGTGGTAAGCCTACTTCTGCATTCCTACTTCTGTAAGCCTACTTCTGCATTGCACTGGGTCGCGCGAAGGCTGCGCCGGACTTTACCATGACTACAAGTGTCCAGACTGGCCAGATCTTAACTTTTTAGTCAGATACATGTATCCAGTGGCAGGCCACCTGCATGGCTTACACGACTTAGAATACATTGACAACATTCTTCAATTTCTTTCAGAATGTTTCCCAAATGTAGATTTGGTGACAAGTGTCGGTTCATTCATCCAAATTGTAAATTTGATGCCAGTTGCTCGAATCCTAGTTGTCCATACACCCATACTAGTCAGAGAAATCCCCTTGCTATGGCTGTGTCAATGGCTGCTCAGACTGGTAAGTTTTCGTAGAAAATTTTCATATACATGTATTCTCTGAGGCCTTTCCAGTCTAATTTGTTCAACTCAGCTTGTTTTATCAGGGTCCACCATATTCATAAACATACATGTAAGTCAAAATGTGAAACTAAATCTCTTGTGTTGAACAAAGGATAAGTGTCATACTTTGATTTAAAAGTTCGTTTATGAATACTGGCCCAGAAGTCTACATGTATTTGGTACGTTTGGTTTGAGCTTCCTCCACCTCTCTTCATAATATTTGACCCTCCGCCACAAAACCATTGTAAAGTCGCATGGAGCATGAGCCTAAACGTACTGGCATGACACCATGTGATAAAGATAGAGACAGGATCACTCAGACCTCGCAATAGACAGACAATACCGAAATTGACAAATGTAAACCGCCACCACAAAACCAATCATCAGTCACTTTCAGGTTGTGAGCAATGCATTTGTCAGTTTCAGTATTGTCTGTTGTGAAGTCTGAGCGATTCTATTTCTATCTTTATCTCCTGGTGTCATGTCCGTACGTTTAGGCTCATTTTCTGTGCGACTTTACACTGGTTTTGTAGCGGAGGGTCACATATACCTCTAACTCTATGTGAGGCAGTCTAGGAGAACCCATCGGATGTCACCTTTTTGTGGAAAGTGTTGATGGTCTTTGTGAACCCGCACATTTCAATAGCTGAAATGTACTTCACACATGTCACAACAGGTAAACAGTAGATCAATGCACAGGCAATCTAACAGCCCTTGTTGATCATTAGCGACATTCAACGGGTTGACCGTGACCACCTCAGATATTTTCTTTTCGGAATTTCCCTCCTTGCATGATTATGTTATGTTATTTTTCAATACCTGTAGGCCTATGTCCCACATCTCGCAGTTCACTTTGGAAGGAAGGATTTAACCCTTCCAAAGTGAACTGCAAGATGTAATGAAGTAGTGGAAGATATACATGTAATCATTAAGTCTCCCACTGCTTCATTACATGTACAGAACATGTACTTCGGCTGCCAATGTTTCACAGTTTATTTTCTTTTCTACTATTCATTGACCCTTTTGCTTCAACAGTCTAAATGATTTTGATAGCTTTAATGATGTTCTTATAAAAAATATCATTAGGAGATGGCGTAAATGAACCTGAAGCCCCAGGTGAGCTCTTATTCAGATGACTGTTTCCTTTTCAATCTTTGGCACAGAATACATCATTTTTTTTCTACATGAATTTGTGATAAGTACCTTTTCTTGGTGATAGAAGACGCTGTAGAACATACATGTAATGAGGAATCAGCGGAACTAATCCGTGACGTGGCGCTGACGAACAACTCAGTTGAAACTATGACGTTGAAAGTCAAGCCAACGTTACCGGTATTTGCCATTTAATTCTAAAACTACACCCTACTTGTAGCCCTAATATACCTGAAGTAGTCCATTGAATTTCGAATTTTACACGTTTATAATCAAGTATAGGACTGACTCAATGTATCTGAATGTTTTCAAACGAAAATTCAAGCAGAATCATGTTGAATTTCATTGATATAAATTTGACTATTTTAGTGTAAACAACAGACCGAAGAGCAACGTAATTGATTCTGAATGACGCATCGCACATAACGTCACGAACCATGCGCGACGTCAATGACGTTTTGAACGTCGCAGCGCATGCACTTTTGTGTTAAAACTGAGTTGTTCTCTAGCGCCTCCTTTGGGCATGCCGGTCCCCATTCATGTGGGATTGAAGAAATTTTGCAATAGCTTTCAGTAGCACATATCTTGTGATCTCAAGAGCTTGGAGCAGGCAAAATTCTCGATAAAATAACTTGGATATAATTTCCACTGATGTCCCATTATTTATCAAGTGAAAAATGATGTGTCCTTATTCTGTTTTATAAAAAGCACTCCCCAGTTTCCTTGACGTTGTTCTTGTTCTTTTATTATCAACGTTCCTTGGTCTGTCGCTCTTCTTTTTGGTCAGACTGGACTGACAATGGTAAAAAATCATGTCAGAATGTTGTATTGTGTTTATTGTGCATGCTTTCTCTGTTTTATATATTGACCAATAAGTATCAAAAACAGATAAATACCATATTCATCTGCTGTGTTAGTGGTGAAAGAGGTGTGAATTTGTGTTTGAAGCCCAACATAAGCTACGTATCCATCCAGTATATTTCCATCCAGTATATTTCCATCCAGTATATTTGTACTTTTGAGTTGGCCAATGCAGTGCTTCATGTAAGACGGGCGCAACCATGCTTGCGCCCCTGCGCACCCGCAAAATTGCGCCGAGGAACTTGATTGAGCGCACTCCTCGGCATCCTTGAAGTTCAGGTGCGAGTGTGAACAGCTCTCCTTCCCGAGTGTGAACAGCTCTCCTCGACCCTTTGAGGAGCTCAACTGATTGAGCTCCTGCAGATTTCAAACGTAAAGCACTGCCGATGTGTAATAATGTTTCATAATACATGTAGCTGTACTTCCACCTATCCCAAACCCACCAAAACCCCAGGTTTTTGCGCGTACACCTATTTTTGGCCGTTTATAGACCCGTGGTTGAAAACCCCGTGTTTATTAGACTCGCCGGGGCTAATTCAGAAACATGTGTCACCCAGGCTTTTAGATTGGTGTAAGCACAATAAACTCAGCAATTACTAGTTTTCAAACCCGGCGACAGATGGCGCGGTAACCATGGTAACTGTGTGTTGCATATTGCGCATGCGCTATAAACCACTACTATCCCCCGCAAGCGCGACCTCTCTCGCCGTGTTTAGTAACTAATGTAATGTACTGAAAATAGGTGTAAGCACGTGGCGGGTTTTTTCCAGCAAGGGGAAGACCCGTGTCTCAAAAAACCCACCAATTTGGGATAGGTGGAACTAAGGCTAATGTATGGACTTGGACTTTACATCAGTGTACAACCTTCATTTGTTCAAAGAAATTTTTCTGTTAGTTGAAAGAACAAACAACTTGGCATCTCGTTAGAAAAATACTCAGTGTCTCAGTGGAATTTTCCCACAAGATGTGCACATACATGTACAAATGTATTCGTAAGTTGTCCATACATGTACAAGTACATGTACATGTACAACATGTACAATCGTGAACATGTGGTCTTTGACTCCTTTAAATTGTTTTAAAGACCTGTTTAGCATGTTTAGCCTATCAATGCTGAAATAATTGTTAATTAGTGGGGCATACATGTATCCATCTCTTTTTCAGCACTGTCTTTAGCGCCACCAACCATACTATTGCATCCACCAGGTTTACAGATGATGCCTCCGCCACAGCCACCGATGGAAACTCCACGCACTCCTGATAAAGTGACATGCAAGTTCTTCCCCTTGTGTAAAAACATGAACTGTCCATTTAATCATCCAAAGGTAAAAAAATAACTTTCATATTTGTAGCTCATGAATTTAGAGCGTGTGCCTGGATTTTCCTATTACCACGGGTGGATCCAGGGTTTCGGATGAGGGGGAGGGGGATAACTCCTAATGTTAGGTTCCCACTATCACGAATCACGCCACAATTGAAATCATGGTCTAAATGGTGGGGTGATCATGGTGGTCCTATCAGATCCTGAGGTCAGTCGTGGCAATCGTATCGTATTGATCGTAGAAAAGTTTTGGATGTTTCAAAAATTTTGCTAGGTTCCTGATTGAAATCGTGGTCTTAATCGTGGTGATCCTATCAGATCTTATCAGATCTTGAGGTCAGTTGTGGCAATTGTGTTCATCATAGGAAAGTTTTGGACGGTTCAAAAATTTTCTACGATCAACACGATTGCCACAACTGACCTCAAGATCTGATCGGATCAGCACGATTACTCCACGATTTCAATCATGGCATGATTCATGATAGTGGGAACGACAGATCGTGCCACCTGAAACTGACCAATCGTGACCATATCGCATCCAAGCGCATCAAATCGTACCAGAACATTTCGATTCGCATCACCTCGTATCCAAACGTGAAACTTCAGAGAAGTAAACAGATATTCCACGATCAGCTTCGAATGGCCAATCGTGACGCTCGTAACGGACCGCACGACAGTGGGAACTTAGCATTACCGATGCATTATAAAGCGGTGCAAAAGAATATGATCTTTGAAGGAATAGGCCATATATCCTCCCTGTTTCCTCTTTGAACACACATTAAAGGGATCTTCTTGTTTTGTAGCCTTGTCGGTATGGTATCTCCTGTACGAATAAAGAGTTGTGTCGATTCCATCATCCTGAGTTACCAAGCAGACAAAAGCTAAAATGGACTGCAGCGTCAGCATCTCTAAGTCTACCGCCTGCTTCTCCAACTGGGTAGGTGAAGTGACAAAACTGATTGAACTGGAGCAAATTCATTTGTAATGCCAAGGAATGATGTATCCAAAAATTATTACCTGTTTTGATATTAAAGCCCATCTGTGTTGAATTTTATGGTATTTTCAAAGTGATACAGTGAGTCACTGTAGGTAGAGGTTTCATGTATGGAAGCTTCATTCATAACCCTTTTGGATCTTGTGGAGTCTGTGACAGGCTACTGTCCACCTGTGTGGGGTCTTTTACTTGCAATGACAGGCTACTGTCCACCTGTGTGGGGTCTTTTACTTGCACTGACAGGCTACTGTCCACCTGTGTGGGGTCTAGTACAAGGGACCATGGCTTTGAGTCTCATCCGACAGACCCTAAATTGGTTCACAACTTTTTTCATACATGTCCTGGCCAGGGATCTGTGATTTCTCACCAAGGCAGAAGAGAAAAGTCAGCCGCCAACCAGCACCTCTTCTGTCTGGAATAGGGCCTACTGGCCATGTGTTTCTAAGACCATTGACATGATTGAACCTTGTCATGTGTACATCTCCATGATCGCCGATGAAGCCTTCTGTGGGCAGTTGCTGGTGGAAAATGGTGCTTAAAATTGCCTACCGGTACATTATTTTGTCCTGAAAAGTGCTTTAAAAAGTCCTTATAAAAGGATCCTGAAAAAGAGTGGGAACCCTGTCATAATCATAATGTTGTGAAATTAGCTACCCGGTAGTCACCTGATTACTTACAGCCATTCTATGTTTATCTTTCAGTAAACAGTTCATTCTGACTCCTGATGACTTGAAGTCCTGAGGAATTGATGTTTATTGGAACCTTTTGAAAATGGGGCAGGCAGTCTTATCAGTCACGTCTGTGTAGCAGTCTCCCGGATTTTGTTCTTATGTGCTACATGTACGGCAGAATGATGTGGAATTCTAATCTGAAGGAAGTGTGGCTAGACATCAGTGCCCTTCACAATCACACTTTCATGTATATCGGTAGTTATCCATAAATTTTCTGCCATGGTATCAAGCCACTGCTGCAAGCTGCTTTTGTAATCTGTTGTGTTTCCAAAAAATTCAAATTGGAATTCAAATGCGAATTCAAATTCACATTTTTTTTCAAATTTCAATTTTTTTTCTACATGTTTGTCAAGAATTGTTTGGTTAGTCTTCAGATCATTATTTGCTGTCTTGAAGAGAGAGTTCAGAGCTTCTTCTCATGACCTTATTTGCATTTTCAAAAAAATGCCTCAGTTAATTTGTTACATGTAGGCCAGCTTGTATTAGAGAGGTTGCGCAGCTTTCCGACTCCAACTTCAACTACCAGAATGAATTGCAGTCCGCTGTAGACATCCTTGATAAAAACGATTTGATAGACGTTTGCAGTAAATCGTTAAAAATGCCATAACTTTGTGGCAGAATAATTTTGACTCGTATTTCGGAAGTGCACGTAAATCGCAAATATTATAGTCGTGTTTCAAGTCGCAACGACTAGGATTACGACTTCAATATTCATTATTTATCCGCACTTCCGATTTATAAGGCCAAATTTTTCTGCCTTCAGTGTATGGTGTTTGACGAATTGAAAACTTCTATTAAATCGTTCTGATCAAGGATGTCCATATATAGCGGACTGCAATTCATTCTCATAGTTGAAGTCGGAGTCGGTCCACTGCACAACCTCTCTATTATCCGACCATCTTCGTTGTCAGTTAAAAATGGCCATTTGTGAAAGTGACATACATGAAAATGTTAGGGTGACTGTCTTTTGGTACTTTTGTGTTGTTGACATTTGCAAGTTCTAAACTCTCAATGTTGTGGAAATGAATATTTCCTACCTTGTCTTGAATCTGTAACCAGTAACCTCAGATGTTTTAAGTCTGGAATGACATCTGCTATGTGCAGAGATCACCCAGAGTTGTGGGGTGGGAGGAGCTCAGATACTTGAATCAGTCTATGGAGTAAAAAATGAGTTGTTTTCAAAAACGGTTCTGTCAGGTTTGTGGACCAGGGCATATCTGTACCATAATCCTGTGGTTTTGATTGCAAGAAAGTTATGTTGAGCTATTTGATGACTGTACATATGAAGTGAATGTTGGTGTTTTCAAATGTTTTTAATAAACAGAAGATATTTTTGGTGATACCGTATTTCGTTGTGATTGTTGCTCCATTTCATTTCGAGGACTACTGATCACATGGTTGCTGAATTGAATGTCATTCTCAATGTCAGTTGTAAGGTTTTTAGCTCACCTCTGTGAGGCAAGCTTTTCTTACAGCGTGTCGTACGTCGTCATTACAGGGGCTTAGAAAAACTCGAACTTGGTCATACTGAGCCTACTTGGAACCCTAAGGTAAAAACTATCTCTGGACCGAAACTCAGCACTGCTAGTTGTACACCCCGGCCTAGATGACTGGTAGTGGTACCCAGACAGAGCGGGGCAGGATGTCTGTTTTGTGGGCGTGGCCGGCGTGAGAACGTCAAACTAGTATGAAATCTGCATCTGATTGAATGCCATCATCTGCTCCCGAAGAAACCTCCCAAAATCAGAAACGTTTATGCATAATGATAACAAATTTTGAGCTGTCGTGCTGTTGTGTTTAGGTGGGTCGCCGAATTTAGTGGGAATAGCGTATTTTTGCTAGGCTAGAAATCAACTGCCATACTCCTGACGTCAACTGACCAACGATCCGCACAAGATAGACCAAATCGCAAGTACATTTTGGTTCCCGAAGCCGCCGCTAGAGCTTTCTGAACAAGCACGTGTAATGTTTACAGATATAACAACCAATCACCTTCCCTCTTTCATCGCTGCGATTCATTTCCACCAATCCTCTTATCCGTACTATCACTCTTCGGGTTATTCAATTAAATTATAACCTGACATTTCTTCTCGATCGCGCACGCACGACACGTGTTTATCATGAAGTAGCTTCATTTCTTGAGAATTTATCCGAGTTTTGAATTTCCTAAAGGGCCGATTTTGTTGGCTTTGTAAGTATCCGATTACAAACTGGAGCCGTACTTTTGACACATGCACATGATCATGTCATGATGTAGGCTTTTGACACATCACCATGATCACATGCACACATGCATCATGCATGCATGCATCATCATGACGATGTGCATGAAGTCAATGGAAGTCATGATCATGTTGGTATGGATGGCTAGCGTGGTGTGGACTGGAGTGCATCTGCATGCCAGCATGGCATGATCAGAATGATGATGCCTGATGGTGGTGGGTGGGGGGGGGCCTTCATCTCATGATCTGTCAAGTGTCATCTTATCTTTCTTGTGTGCTGCTGTGCATGCGATTGGATTGTTTTGGAGCGAGTTCAGAATTCACTAGGCCTACCATCGGCGAGAACGTGCACATTCATCGTCAGTAGTGAGGTAGTAGGCCTACTTTTTCGAAAGTTGTATTCATAGGCCTACATCGACTCCGATAATTTTCCGAAGTGTCAAGAAATAAACACGGCACCAACGGCAACGTCGCAAACCTCGGTAATTTTCGGAAGAGTCACAAATTTTGTCGAGGTAAACACCAGAATGGAAGGCGTCGTCGGCCGCCAACGGCAACGTTGCAAGCCCTGGGAATTTTCGGATGCTGAGGTAAACACCGGAATGGAAGGCGGCGTCGGCCACCAACTGCACCGTCACAAGCCTCGGAAACTTTCCGAAGAGTCATGAAGTTTGCCAAAGTAAGCCCCAAGCTGAACGACACAGGAATAAAAGGCGCCGTCATCCAGAAACTTTTCATTGCTCTCATAGAGGTATATTTGGTACAATTTTGAGCAAAATCTGAGATGGTGCCCATGGAATGACCCTAATAGTATAGCACGTGCAGTACATACATGTAGATATCAAATGTCAAAAGGTGATGAATACAGTACATGTATCAACCCTGCTGTAAACATCCATATTTGTATGGTTTGTCATGTGTACTGGGTACTGGTTATTGACAAACCTAACAATCCTGGGTGTGAATCACAATGAGCAGGCATGCATACCGGCGGTCATGTTACTGTAAACCCAAGCATGTGGCTTTTTGTTTATAAAATTTTTCATGACCAGCAAAATTGGAGGAATTGTGAGTCCAAATGGTCGCAAAAACACAATCTAATTCTACATGTAAAATGTACCGGTATGTTTGTTTGTGTGGTATGGTAGCTGCATAAAATGACGTCAGGAATGACTTGGTTCTTTTATGCTTGCTCTCAAAAGCAGTTCTATATTAGACATGTTTGAGGAGCACGCAGTGCTAAACGTAAGACGGGCGCTCATGCGCCTGCAAAATTGCGCCGAGGAATTCGATTGACCGCGCTCCTTGGCATCCTTGAAGTTCGGGCGTGAGTGTGAACAGCTCTCCTTCACGAGTGTGAACAGCTCTCCTTGAGCCTTTGAGGAGCTCAACTGATTGAGCTCCTGCAGATTTCAAACGTGAAGCACTGAGGATGATATCAAAATAAGCCAACCAGTATGAATTGATTTTCAGGTAGCTTCTTGAATACTGTCCTACCAGGATTCGTGCATGTATGTACAGTGAGATTTGAAAGTGCAGTTCATCATGTTCATATTCTCATTGTCCTTGGTGTTGGCAGGTATTTGATTGATAAATTGCAGATGACCAATCGATGATGCTGTGTTTATAATATCAACAGGATTCACTCAGTCTAATCCTCCTCCAAACTATTTCTGGGCATCAATCCATTTAGAAATATTGTCGTAATGCTGAGTTACAGGACATGCAGGACACAGCTTAAAAGTCCACTCATGTGAATTCCATTGCATTTGGAGGAGGAATATGAATCTTCATACATTGTAGCCATTGGCATTGATTTTGAAAATGGCATTTTGAACAAGGACCTTGTTCACAAGGTTTACATGTACTATTGATTGTACATGTTGTGTAGCCTAAATGTTGTAGCTTACTTCAAAAAGATTATAAAGTGAAGGTAAATTTCTTTGCTTGGTGCTAACCTACACTTTGATTGGACCCATCCTTTAACTTTTGGGGCCGTATCCACCAACGAAGATTTTCTTGAACTCAGGTTGAGCCACAGTTTGCCAGAGCAAGATGTGACACTGGAAAAGTTGTGGCTCAACCTGGCATGCCTGAGTTCAAGATAATCTTCGTTGGTGCATATGGCCCCTAATGACAGTAAGAATGCATAGCATAGCCCTTTGCCCAACATGCCCAATGGCTGGGGTAAAATGTTGGAGCCCAAAGTCTCTCTACGTGAGAGATTTCTCATGCAAGTCAGTTTGACTCTCGATGGGCAGTAGTCTCTTTTGTCATTTGTTGCCTAAGCGGTAATTCATGTGGAAACAACTGGTGCATGCCCATTTTGATAGAGCCAACGTCATGAACGTGTGTGAGAAAACTCGTATGTGGAGTTCAAGTCGCCTTTTAAAATGTGCAACCATGACTCGGTTATTCCTCGCTAATTCCAGTGACCAGCCAAGTTGAAATTTCTCTTCTTGATGGCTGTGAAAGGCTGCCGGCCCTGCTCTTCTGAACACCTGCATTCAGGCATAAAGGACACAAAGATCGACATACATGTACGACAGTCGGTTTCTTTATGATAACTATGTCATTAGATCGAGTTTCTGTTTACATTCAACATTGTCATTCTTTTTAAAGTTTTCTTTAAAGGTTGAATGTGTATGAGCAATATGACTTGTTCTTTTTAGTCCTGGTCTACAGATGAGGTCTTCAAACCATGTCCTATAACAACCATTGTCTTCAATTGAGCATTTATTCAGCGATACTTTTAAAATAGCATACATTTACAAAAATATCGATGAAATCATCTGCAAGCCATGTCTGGGAGCAAACTTACATGATGTGCTACCTCGTCTCCCCCTACGAGTTGCGCACATATAAAATTTGTATCCAGGTGTCTTACTACAGGTTCTTAAAATCCTCACTGAAATTACGAGTATTCGAAATTACGAAATTACGAATATTCATAAATTTTTTGGGAAAAAATGTGATAAAGTCTAGAGATGTGATTAGTCCTTAAAAAACAAAAAGATAAGAACAAGTGGTCCTTGTTTTCTGAGCCATTGATGTAACTGAGGTCAGTTATTCCAAATCTGTGGACAGGTGTCAAAATAAACATCATTTAGGAAGAAAGTCAACAGGGTGACAAGAGTCCATTCTGGGTAATGACCTAATTTCCACCTCACTCTAGCCCAGTTACACATTGATATCTCGCCTCTTGATTTGTTCTCTCTCTCAAAAGAACCATTGGTTGCGCTTGAAAGTATGCCTTTTGTGCTAATTCTCGGTTTCCCACCAGAAAGTTCAATAGTGAATGCAGGAACATGTCCGGCGTCACTCATATCAAAAGTCCTGGAAAAATCATTGCAGCACATGTTTTCTTGCGTGTAGTTTGATTTTGTATGATATCGTTGTGACTGTCATTGACTGTGTGAGTGTTCTTCAACATGTTCAAGTTAGGGCTTGGCTTTGGGATTTTTGTCCACTTGTAACATTTCTTTCCTAGGGCTGTGTTGAATATAATCAGCATCATCCAGTTCTTCGTCTTAGGAGAAGGCATCCAAAAGTACTGCCAAATTTATGCTTCCGAATTGATATTCCATTTATACATGTAGTTCACTTTTTGTACAGTGCTTCACGTAATCACGCTCGCGCTCCTGCGCGCCTTCAAAATTGCAACGAGGAGCTCGATTGACTGCACGCTCCTCGGCATCCTTGAAGTACATGTAACTGGCCATCAAATTTCACGAGTGTGAACAGCTGTCCTCGGGCCTTTGAGGAGCTCAACTGATTGAGCTCCTGCAGCTATTTCAAACGTGCAGGAAGCACTGTTTTGTATGATTGACCATTCAGGTTGGAAAATTCCAAGCTATAGAGGTTCTTCACTGAGTGACGTCACACTGCCGCCATACTGGCCGTCAAAATGAAGCCTGGAGGCTGCCATCTTGTTCTCGGTTCGAACATTCAGCGGCCCGTACAGACCACTGGGAGCATACAACTCAACAAATCACTTTACCTCTCACAGTTTCTGAGCATAAGTACCGGTAGTTGGTCTGGTGTGAAAACCATGTTGAAAACAAAGCGAATCGTCCATACGGCTTGCTGTAGAACAGTGTAGAAGAGGTCCGATGAATGCCGACAACGTACAAACCACGTCAAAAACGCTGTGTTGATGCTGTGACGTTGCATCATTTGACGGCCAATATGGCGGATATTTGGAGCTGTGACATCATGTGAAGAACCTCTATATTCCAAATCTTTCTTTTCCAGATTCCGTCCCATGTAGTACAATCTCATGATGAGTGAGGGAGACTATTATGTCTCCCAGCTCAGGGAGGTGTTCAATGACTGTGATAGGACCAAGTCGGGTACCTTGGACCGTGGCGAGCTGAAGGAACTCTGCTGCAGATTGCAGGTTGAGGACCAGAGTGAAATCTTGGTCGAGCAGTTGTTTCCGGAGTCTGACGCTTCTGCGAGGGTAAGTCAAGTAGGCCCTAGGCCTAACCTACACTACATGTACACACACAATAGTTTGTGGAAGGAAAGGAAAATCTCACACTAGGCCTACATTGTATTTTATATTTTCTGCAATGGATGTTTTCTATGGCAAGCCAAAGCGGAAAAAATGTCAGACCTGAGATTTTATTGTCAGATGGTCAGGACTGCAAGAATATGGTCAGAATAATCAAATTGTTACCAGAATATATACATGTATTATGTTATCAGAACCGTCAAATTATATAATTTGGCGGTTCTGATAAAAAAAATATGAATATTCTGGTAACAAACAATTTGATTATTCTGACCATATTCTTGCAGTCCTGACCATAAAATATTGTTTCTGACAATAAAATCTCAGTTCTGACATTTTTCCGCTTTGGCTTGCCACAGTTTTCTGTAGTCAAATCACAATTCTGACCTGAAAATTCTTCTGAGAAAATTCAGAGGTTTTTGCAATGCCAGAGCATCTTTTATAACATGTTTCCTGATTTTAGAAGAGAAAATCTTTGATATTTGTTTTGAAGTATAAAATCTTAGTATTGTGTACTTTGTAGCATATCCTTATCAGTGGATTGAGGTAATTTGTTGACTTTATCTTGTTACCTGTTGGTGGTGCTGCATGATCTTCTTGTGGCAGTCTGTAAATGGCAAGTTGCTAATGTGATTCCTCTTTCTTTGATGGCATGTGTGGTGTTGGTGGCTAAAAAAATGTGGAGTAACTTTGGTACATGTATCATATATTTTACATGTATATGCGCAAGTTGTACGTCTTATCCTGCGAAATCATTCCTGGCTTGCAGAAGATGGTCCCAACAGCACCCACGGTTCCTGGGCTTCTACAATTCAATCACTGCATGATATATTGCATCTTCTTTTTAGGTGTTCTTCCATGTTTGAATTGATACCGTATTTATACGGTATCTTACTACTATAATAGGAGAGCCTCTCCTTACTCATGCAAATGAGGGGTCGTGACCTCACTGAACTCACACTGGATTGGGCCGCGGAAAGTGGGTCGTGGCCTCCGACGGATTTGTACATCATACTACATCTAAATTCGGCCAATTTCCAGTGCTTGATAGAACAGACGATGTAATCCATTGATTTAATCCAATGAGAAATTTACTCACGCAATAAAATAGTAGTGCCAAATGCAGTTTAAGGGCTTCAAACTGTCGAAAGTTTTCT
>NMRB01002681.1:28001-62417 GCA_002633025.1 Notospermus geniculatus
ATTTACCCTGACCCTAACCATAACCCCTGCACTTCCCCAGCCATTAACCCACCACATTCACTTCGTTAATTTCGTGTCGTAATAGGCCCTACATGTACAATAATGTAGTCCCGGTTAGGAAAAAAGTCCGTGGACGGGCCCAGGTTCCAGGCCCTGGCAGCTGAGGGACGAGCACAGGGACTTGAGGCATGCATGGCAGGGGTGGTGGGTGTTTCTGAGGTCCAAAAGCACCCCACGGGCAGTGCCCTGGCCCCCGGAGTAACACCCCCCAGAAATATGTATATAGGCATACGTATTTCTGGGGTGTGTTATCCCGGGGGTCAGGGCACTGTCCGTGGGTGCTTTTGGACCTCGGAAACACCCACCACCCCTGTCATGCATGCCAAGTCCCTGTGAGGACGAGGCACGCGGAGCATGGCCCCTTGGTTATGGACTCACTGAAAACGTCTACAGTGAACTGCTGTAGGCGAGAAGGCTTTAAATGTATTGCAGGGGCAACGCCCCTGCAAACTTCTAGTTATAATAATAATAATGTGTGGGCTTATAGTGCCTTTTACTAAGTGTCAAGACAATTCACAATTATTACCCCAGCTTTAGGTCTTTTCATTCCAATTCAATTTCTCCACTCCCTGGGGAGTATTACAGTCCCGGCTGCCGATTTCACCGCTCTTGGACTAACATTCACATAGGCCATGATGACCATCACTACCAGCCAGGTACCCCTTTTACACCTGGGTGGGGTGAAGCAAGTGAGGCAAAGCGACTTGCTCAAGGTCACAAGCAAGCATGTTTTTTTCTTGGTCTGGACTGGGAATTGAACTCGGGACTCGCTAACCACTACACTACACCAAGCCGCTCCGCTGCGTATAGAGAAATGACACAGGGAGAAGTGAACTTGCTGTGTTTGGCTTCCCCTAATACACATTGTGCGAAAGTGCCTATGCCATTACTTACAGTTTGCATGACATGGCGAAATTGAAAAATCCCCTTTCACTTCACCATGTTCAAGGGGCCACCAGTCCAGCTCATGAGCCAGTGAAATCACCATAGCATGAAAATAAAAAGGCCTTCGGCGTAGAAATTTAGTCCGCAGAAAATCGAGATCAAAGTACCGTACGTTATAAAAGGTTGTTGTTTGTTAATTTCAGGTGAGCTTCGAAGAATTCAAGGAAGGATTTGTTGCTGTCCTCTCACAGGCTGTGGACAGTGTACCAAGTTCTGAGGATGAGATGTTTGTGGGGAAAGGTGAGGTCTGGCAACTGGCAACACTTTCAGGCCATAGATCCCTCTTCTTAGAAATGATGGTGTACAGTACATCGTGTTTTTTTCTTTGATAACCTCCTGGGAAGATTACCTCAAAATGCTCAGGTACTAAAATACTACCAGTATTCTCAGGCATGGAAATTGCCTCAGCAGTATTGAATATAAAAGAGGTGAAAAGGGGACAGTCGTGTCCAAAAATGTTGGTACAAAAAGCTCCCATGCTTAGGAACACAATGTTTCCAATTTAGAAGTCGAGATTATATGATAGGCCTACATTGTAATTGATGTTTTAATTGTCAGTGTGGTGGAGTGGAACTATCCCTTCTGGCTTTATGTGGTCCTGACTTTTTCACCTGTTTTAATTAAGCAAGCCAATACAGACATGACAGAAAAGAAACCTCGGAAACAAACAGGTGTCCTTATCACTTCACAATGCTATTTGAAATATATGAATTTTACATGACCAAAATGCTAATGTCTACAACGTAAGCACCATTTCGTGGCCTATTTCATCAAGCAGTGCATGTAGTCTCATATAGCTGATACTACAGTATGCAGCTAAAATGTCATCATTACGAGTGTGTTTCAATAAAATTCTTGGTGGTACGGGATATGTAAACCAACCGAGTTCCCTGTTGAAATGAAGCGCACATCAGGATCGTTAAGCAGTAGCTTGCTCAGTCGCTGGAAGAATGCTGCACAGAACAAAAAGGATCATGTCAAAAGTGAGGTGTCTGTCTTTTCCTCTCTAAGCTGCTTTCCCACGAGGCGGGCACGAAAGCGGTGGCGGGCGCGGATGCGGGTGTGGGCATTGTGTTTTGCACGAAACGGCACAGACATTGGAGTTTTTATGCGGGTTTGGGTCTTCGGTCGGTGGAGCCTGTTTCAACTTCCATCATCTCATTTCTTTATTACCAGGGGAATTCCCAGAAAATGATGAAGCAATACCAAGCGGGCGCGGAAAAAATCGCTACATGACCGATTAACAAAATGCATCCACACCCATCCACCCGTTCTGCAGCTGCACCTGCATCGTAGAAACAGCTAACGGGAAATACGTTGAATCGATTTTTTTCACCTGTGCCCGCCTCCGGGGGAGATCTTATGAATCCCTGAAATCATTAATGCAGAGAACCCTTTCAGAATTTCTTTCAAAACAGTGCTTCAAAATCCTCAAAACTTACATGTAGCCTACCAGTAGTGTTGTATGGAATAAAAGCACTGCACATGAATTTTTCTTGGTCAAAGAAAAAAAAACACAGATCGTGCCATTTTGAAATTCCATCATGTCCATTGATTGTAATTTAATAATGGAAGAAATAAATTCCTGGTGAGATAAAAATCATCGCAACTTGATTCGGCTAATAAAGATGGAATCAGCATTTTGTTGGCCTTGGGAGTACCATGCCAATTTCCTCTGACATGTCTGACTCTACAACTTTCTTTCAGATGATGAACCTGTCTCACCCAAATTAGTCAAAGGTGGGAAGAGGTACGGACGACGGTCGAAACCCGACTTAACTGGTGCTGATACAGACAATGACATTGCCACAGATTTCTCTGATACCGAAAGCTATCACTCGCCACGTCAGACGCCCAGGTTAAAGGAACAATTCAGGGAAGCACTGCCATCTATAGATAGTGAAAGTGTACGTATGAGAAAATATTGCAATTTCAGTATGAAAAATTCTCCTTCATCAGATAACCGTACTAGTGCATGTAGGAGTTCAGTTAAACTCCCTACGCAGTTGTGAGTCGCGCCCCTTCGGTTTACCCGCTCTCCACAACTGCTTCACTTCGTTGAAGTCACCGTGTTTGATCAACAGATGGCCATGCCGATTTACCGGCGGTGATGGCATTCCGTTAACTCCACACCAACACCGCCGATTCAATCCAATGAAATTCGTGTCGGCCGCCACAGATCAACAGGGTGGCCAATCAGAGACTGCGTTACAGACACCGAAGGCATGTATGGTGCAGCAATGTTTACTTCTGGGTTCGGCTCTTGTATGGCGATGTAAATTCAAATCTGATTGGTCGAGATTGGGCTGTTTCATCAAGCAACCATTCCGGACGATATGATGTATTTATGCAAAAACAGCAATAAACAAAAAAATATTTTTTTCCTGCGATCTAGTTACAGGCTATAATTATCGGATGAAAGTTTCTTCTTGACAACAACTTTTATTAATTTGAAAAACAATCATGTCGTATTTGCAGTGGGGGTGCACCACAAGAGCAGCGAACAGCGTTCCTGACAGATTTTCTTCTGGATGGGCCAGGGGTTTGTGGTGTGAGCCGTGCGAACTAAGCGCAAAACCCAGGTTAGCCTGGATGCAGATGGCATCAGGGTGCGAGTTTTATTAAAGCCTATCAGCACGCTGTTTTCAGAACTCTTTGGCCCGTTGGCAACGGATGTTCTTGTGTTAGCATGGTTACTAGATCACATGATCTGCTCAGCCAATAAAAAAGTGTCTCAGGCCAGCTTGGTTACGGGTTGCTCGGTGCTCTCATTGGCCGACTCTCTGCGCCATCTGTTGACCAAATGCGGTGAATTTTACGAAGTGAAGCAGTTGTGGAGAGCGGGTAAACCAAAGGGTCCGCGGTACACAACTGCGTAGGGAGTTTAGAGTTCAGTTGGTATCTGACTTTTTTTGGTGGTGGGGTGGTGGGGTATTTGGATGGTCATGGTAAGGACCCGATTTCCCCCAGGGTTTATTTTTGCGTGCTTTCCTGTCAAGACTGAGTGACTTTCTGGGAAACCTTGCATTGTAGGTGTACTAGGCAGTGTTGCCATCTATTGAAGTAATTTTGGTTTAGTAGTACCTCATGCCAACACAAGGTGGCAGACTGGGCAAAGGCAGTGGTGAGGTACATCTCTCTCCATGTGAGAATTTTCTTTTGAGTTCGCTCTCTATGGGCAACTCAACCATAGAAAACTATGGGCAGCTGTTCTAATTAAATAAAAGTTCAAGCTATGTTGACAGATCTTTAGATTTGAAATATTTTGTCCTGTTGGAGTGTCCAATCCAAATTATCAGTTGAACAGGTACCGGTGGCCTAGTTGTACAGCAGGGGTCTGTACATTCTGGCTGTCACGCTCCCTCGCTGGAGTTGCTCCCTCGACAGAACCATTATTCCCTCGTGAGAATTCCCTCGAATCGACTCATTTTATCAATGGTTCTCAGAGGCGCTCGTGTTTCAACCTGATAACTAAGGATATTAAACTGATCATCTTTGTAGTGCTATCGCTGGGCACAAAAAACACACAAACAAGACACACCGTCATTAACCTGGACTTCGAAAAGCAAACCCCACCCATAACCTTGCAAGGATGATCTAATCCTAACCCTGACCCTGACCCCTGGCCTTATCCCTAAACCCTAACCCCTAAAATCCCTTTGAAAAACCGTTTTGTACCTCTAGAGGATTGCATTTATCATTTACCATTTGAAACACGAGCGCCAGCTGAGAGCCATTGATAAAATGAGTCGATTCCATTGAGGGAATTCTCACGAGGGAATAGTATTTCTGTCGAGGGAGCAACTCCAGCGAGGGAGCGTGACACTGACCTGGAAATAACATAATGCTACCTTTCTGATGATAACTTGTCGAAAAATTATGTTATCAAGCGATTATTACTGTCATATTTGGTGGTTGGTCACAAATTGTTTAAAAAAATACTGAATCCCCGGACCTGTACCACATGATCAGTTAGCCAAGATCCCAGCCCTAGAAACAATTCAAAATCAATATCATCAACTCACTATACCGCTATTCATTGTCAACAAAAGTTTTTAATCCGTATCGATTCTCTGGTAAAAGTCTTTGTGAAGATCATATTTGTGGAGCCTGAGATGGTTCCTTTGGACCATTAAGAAAATGGCGCCCGCCATGGAGGGGGACAGACTGAAATGTCACCCCGAGAAAACATTGTTGACCGAGGCCGCCGAGGTCAACAATGTTTTTTCGAGGGGTGACATTTCAGTCTGTCCCCCGACATGGAAGGGTGCCATTTTCTATATCGTACCGGTAATGCGTCACAACCCGTCTCTGCGGCTGTGTCCGGCAGCGACGGAATGCGTGCATACGACGAATCATTGTCAACCACGATTTGGAAAAAAAATTCCTGCGTTAGGCCTAAAGGAGTTGAATAAAGAAGGAATAAACGTGGTAATATTCTTCCAAATGCGACGTAGTATCACTTCTAGGCCTACATTACGTAAGAGTACTGTTAAACTTGTAATTAGTCCACTCCACGCGGTTAGATCTAGTGCTGCTGCGATTGAACTGGTAGCCTGAGCACTGACATGGGCATGGGCTCTCTGCAGTCTGCGTGCGACCGGTGGGCCTAGAATTGACGACTGTTGAACATGCTATTCCCTCTATTCCATTCAGCCTTTTTGATTTATTCATGCTAAACATTCTGATACTACGCCAATCGACACCAGAAT
Source organism: Notospermus geniculatus (assembly GCA_002633025.1). Taxonomy (NCBI): domain Eukaryota; kingdom Metazoa; phylum Nemertea; class Pilidiophora; order Heteronemertea; family Lineidae; genus Notospermus; species Notospermus geniculatus. Next base: position 33,719 of record NMRB01002681.1, read on the forward strand.
AGGATTTAATCGGAGCTCGATGGCCTAATATGCGACTTCAAATATTCGAAGCGGTCAAACGAAAAAACGTCCGCCATTTTGTTTTCCGTGAGCGGGAGACATTGCATCTTAGCGGGAGACATTGAAAAATGTCCACCGCTCACGTGACGCGTCTCGGCCAATCATATTCACGGATTCTCTCTCGAGGTACGATATTAGTGAATGTCTCCTTGGGCACGGTTGTGTCACAGGTGTTAATGAATATATTCATGAGGTCAGCACAGATTGTTCAAAGTTGCGGCCTGTCGCGGTTTATGACTGAGTCCAACCATGGAGGTACATGTATACCTCCATGCGTTAACTAAGGCATATTTTTAGCCTCCCTAAATGTAGATGTGCTGCATAAATATTATAGGTAGTATATGTGCTTCCCCAGACTGGTTCCCGTCTTTGCCGCTGCACTCCCGCTGGCGCTCACGTTCGGCTATACAAAAACAGGCACGGGGCAGCCATTTTGACAGGAATTCCTGTCCACGCCACTGCACACCCTCCCTGTGCATCGCTATTGCGCAGCTTTTTGCGCAATGTTTGTAACTAAAATTAGATCAGATTTAAAATATTATCTCAGGAGTGCAAGCGCCCACTTAGGGCATTATAGCTACTCATCAAACAATACTGGACGATATTAATGATATGTAGGAGGAAACCGGAGACCCCGGAGGAAACCTACGATGTCGAGGAGAGATCGCCCTCTCTACCACATAAAGCCACATGCACGACCGGGGATCGAACCCGCGACCTCAGTGGTGGCAGGCGCCGATGTTTCCACTGCGCCACCCCGGGGTCAGATCCATGTGTTCCTACTGAGAGCTGTGCCATTTGACAGATCGTGGCTATGAGATGCACACCGATAAGACTGAGCAGCATGCATCTGTGCATAGGAGTCGGCCTACTATCAGGAGATGGCCAACGAACAGGGTTTTGCGAGAGGATAAGTCCCCTAGTCCACAAGGCCTGCTCAACACCTAGAAAGTACTCAGAATTTGTGCCTGGTGTGTGTGCAAATCAATACAGCCATGAAAATTCTCCGAAATACGATGTAATCCACTTCGTAATCCACTTCTGAGGCTCTCAATCTGCTTCCACCAAATTGTTCACTTACCACGAAATACCACGCCGCCATATTGGATAACGGAAAGGGTTTTCCCCGAACAAATATAGCTCGTGACGTCATAACACTGGTACCCCGTGCCTGTCTTTGAATAAGGGGGCGGCAAAGACTGGAACCAGTCTAGTGCTTCCCCAGAGGTTGCGAGAACTTTGTGGGAAGCCTGAGTGAGATCGAAGGGACCCTGTAACCACGCTTGCTACGTTCACAGTGCACCCTCCTGCCCAGGGCGAACCACAGCCCAGCATGATTTTCAAATGTGCATGGCTAGAGATTTATGGTGCAGTGCTTCTGCTATGAATATTGGCATAAAAAATATGCTTACAGGAAAATGAGCACAAAATCTGAGCATGCTGGGGACTGTAGAGGCATACTTTCAGACTACTGTAGCGTACATGTATACAGTGTACATGTATTGTAAGCTATTTTTAGCACGAATGAGAATCCTGCTATTCTTTATCTGGAAGGATAAAAAAGGAAGGATAAAAAATTCTTTTTCTATCACGTGTATGGCTTTCTTGAATAACTTCCTTCTTATTAGACGTGTTTTAATTACGTAGTTGAGTCGTTGACATTGATAGGCTAATTCAGGCATTGATTGATTGATAGAAAAAATTTTTTTCATTACCTACCAACATCGGGACATTTTTTGTTGAAAGTTGCAACTTATAGTAGACAATTGTGTTTCGAATGACGTGCGGTAATTGAATAATTCACTGAGCCCAAGCAGTCCCAGTGAAAATGAATACTGCCAGCTTTTCACGTACGTATTCACATAGGTATATCTTATTAAGTCCATCCATGGTCTGTTTTCATTTAGTTATTGATTTTATTGTTTGACAAGCGCCAGATGCGTCGAGCGAACCAGCCCACAACCTATCACCGGTAGTAGAATAGAGAGTTTTACGCCATCGGGAATAATCTATATTTATGCAAATCACCACTGATAGTTAGCCAATGAAACCTGTGCTCTAGGCCTAAGATAGAGACAACATGCAGGGTATGGTTCAGGTTTAGGGTCTCTGATTCGAGGTTTTTTTGAAATCTCCTACATTTCGGATATCGTTGGGTGGAACCGCTTTCACTGATCACTTGATACTCACCTTAATTGCTAACAGGTGATTTCGATCTGCTCTGGAATAATTACTAAACTCTCATTTCGTGTATTGAATATTTTGGATATCATTATCTGCAAGTTGCAAAATGTCTGTGTTCAAAGACGGCCTTTTCTCTAATCTATTCAAGGTTGGTACCATTGTATTTACTTCCGATGAACTTATTGATTCTTTCCAGGTTGCTTAATTTGTATTTCATGGCCTGACTATTTGCCGAGTGGTGATTTTGAACACATGTTGTTCAGAATATTTTCCGTGATTAACTTTTATACAATGGTTTGCTGAGATCTTGCTGTGCACAGTACACGGGCCTCAAGCAATCCTTCCCATAAAAAAAACGAGAGTTGAGTTGTCATGTTCTCTAGCTCTTTAGGATGCAATAAAAATGGATGTGACAAGTTAAATATTGGTCTTGATCCCTTAATTTCGTGCCAAATATTTTGATCAGTATAGTACCGGTAGTACATTTGTCAGCTTTTAGTACCGGTAATAACATCCCCCATTGATGACATTATTTTTTCACTTCTAGGACAAGAAGAAAGAGGTAGATATGGTTATTTTCTTATTTTCCTCGATGCAAAAATCCACTCTTCAAGTCACTCAATCAAAGCTATGTATAATGGCTCCCACTGAAAACCTCTAAAAATNTGGCTTTGCATATGACATCACAAGCCGCCATGCTGGAGGACAGGTTGAGTCAACGTCATTGCAAAGCCTGTAGGCTTTGATAGTTCAAGATGTTAAAAAGTTGATTGTATGCTAAGATGAAAAAGAAAGAAGATTGGCCCCTTGGTTGAGTGGCTTGGACTTGGAGCTAAATATCTAACAGGCTCTCCGTTAGTTGGTCCATTGTGACTGTTATGCTCCTATGCATTCTTTCCTATTTCCTTGGTACTGATTTGGTGGTCTGTTTCTGTTCTGTCACTGTGATCCCCAACAAATTTGTGTTGGCTGTCTGTCTTATTCTTCACCCTTTGCCCGTTGTCCATGGTCAAATTTTTCATCAACTTTTTTGAATATGCTCAAAAACGTCTTAGCTGTCGGTCTTTATATTTAAAGCCCAATAGGCTCGCAATCTGAATTTCCAAAAACAAATATGAAAATTGACCATGTTGTAGCAGCAGTGCCTATCACTGCCAGTTCCACACATGTGGATGAAATTATTTTCTTCTGATGTTAAGTGTGTTGTTTGTGTTGGCCAATAAATAAAATCAAAATCATTCAGAGCATCAAGACGACATGCACAAATGTCGCAATCGAACAAGAGTCACAACAATCTTTTGTCGATTTCTCCCGTAATGAACAATACATTTTGATTTTCATACAATTCAAATGTTGGTCGCCATGGAACTGATGGGCCTAGTAACATATGTGCAATGATTCTCACAAATAGACATAGGCCTGGCGCTGGATACAGAGCAGGAATATTATTGATGCATGTGAGCATACATGGAGTCTGGGTTAATATGTATTGAACACTACTAGGCATATGTGGGTAATGTTGGGTGGAGCGATGATGACCGGAATTATTGTGGATCATGGCTTCATTTAAGGACAGTTTGTTCTCAAATTTGTTCCAGGTAAGCTATCACATTGAATTTGGTTTGATGTTCTGATTATCAAAGTCAATGGTTCAGGTTGAGGCCACTGGAGTACAAATATGTATTCAAAGTCTTTTGAATACAGTAGTGAGTGCAAAATGTGGCATCATAACTCTCTGTAGGCAATGGGTCATATGAAGACAGGGGATAGCAAGTGCTTTTACTTCAGATTTGTACAGCATTGCCTAGTGTATCTGTATTGCAAAATTCAAGTAAAAGCATTTGCTAATCTATTCATATGACCCAACTTCTGTGTTTGGCGAATTAATGGGCAGGAGGAAACAGGAATGCCCATAGAAAGCCTAATTGCGCAAATGTGCTGCCGGAGAAATCCGTGTTTGTTTCTGACATAGATCTGAGCTGGGTTTCTCGTATAAGTAGGCCTACCGCTTATAAGTTCAGCAAATTCCAAGACAGATGATATCCCCAGGTGATGTGTATCCATGGCACTCAGGCCGGGGTGGTTTAATATGGTAAATTTTTTTCAACTTCTGCATGAAGCAAAAGGCCTCTATACTGCTTAGTTCAAACATGTCCAAGAATATAACAATATCATACTTTAGTAAGAAATGATTGGTCGCCGAGATTTTGTAAATATACCTGCAGTCTTACCGGTATGGGTTGTTCGTGTGGTGTTGGTAATCCATATTGTAAAAGTGTGTGGTAAAGACACAATTCAAATCAGTGAGAAGTGAGGCTTCTGACTTGATTTACTGTGTGGAAACTACTTGTCCTTGTCCATGGATATGTCAAGTCCAGCTGATTCAGTAAGTACATGTTCATGCATACAAATGGGGATGTAGAAAGGGAATCAGTTTTAAAATCTCTCTTCCATGTCTTCTCTGATAATAAACAAGAAGTCAATCTCCAGAATTCACGAATTTTCGACCCCAACCGGGGTCTTTTTCAAGTGGAACTTTACAATCTGAAACTCCAGAAAAGACTGAGCTGAAACCCGAATGCAGAACTACATAACCTGTGTAGACAGGACAAACAAGCAATTAAGGAAAGAATAGCGACCAAGCCCCACGGGTGGCCGCTGGACAATTAAGGAGAAACTAATTTAGCTGAAAGAAAAGGATTGAATAACTGCAGGGCTGCCCAGCCTGACCAGAGTTTAGGCAACTGGTGCAGAGCTTCATTTGGCTGAAAGAAAGTTTATAAATTAATAAAAATGACGTGTGTAATACAAACAGGCAACAAAGCGATGCACAAAGGTCAACACAAAGTAAAGGAATATAAAGGAAGTCAACTTCCAGATTTGTAGGAAAAAACAGAATGGATAATGCAAATCACTGAGCAATGAGAAGAATAAGGCGAGGAGGATTAGAGCAAAAAAAGGGGGAAAGGGGAGGAAAAAACAAGATCTAGACCCATGTCTTCTCTGGTTATCAATGAAATTTCGAAAATTTGTTTGTCTTTCAACAAATTACCTGTCGCTTGATAAGGCAATGCTTGGTAAAAAAAATTGTAACACATGCTACAAAACACCATGCCACTGGTTATAATGTTCGTTTAATGCAGGTGTGACCAGCTTATATAACCGTCATATTGATTGGCCTATGTTTTTTGTAGGCAAGCAGTGTAGACTGCAACTCTTTGTTATGTATAAGCAGTTGAACGAGTGGACATCTCTTAAGGTGTGTCAGGAACTAAAGGTTGTACCTCTCAATGTCACAGGCAACAATTGAAGGGTGTCACAGGCAACAATTGAAGGGCTGGTTAATCCTTCAGAATATCAGTCAGCAACTGCAGTGGATTGTTTGTGAGGAACTACCTGGTTCTACCCCTCACAACGCGAGTCAGCATTCAATTATGGTTCCTCATTCAACTTTAAGGTTGCATCTGCAACTTAGAGCTGCAACCCTTAACCCTTAGAATGCCGGGTTCGTTTTGGCCTTTCTGCACCCCCTGGCCGGCCATTTCTTAGAAAATTTAAAAATTTTCAGCAGATTTTCAATTGGCATCACACATCATCCGCAATAGGGCCACCTTCATTCTCACCTTCAGATTCACTTTGAACAATATTGGAATCAGAATCACTGTGCATGTCATCCACACAGTGAATAACTATTTCTGATGCATGACACCATTTTTAAATGTCTTGATGGGGCGATTTGTTTCCCAACTTCCCATTCGCTCAAACACACACCTTCCTGGCCAATTATCCAATCAAAATTGCTGTTGCATCCAGCTTTGGTGTCGCCAGTTTACCAGGAAAAATTTCTAGGATACTTAGTTTCAGTAAACATCGATAGATGGCGGTGGTGCAATGATGAGGGCTGCGCGAGACTAGGACGTTCCCAAACGCTGGCGGCCTGTGGATAAGGAATTTCTGGGACGTACATGTACGCCGCCGGCACTCTAAGGGTTAAACTGTATATCAAGGCTTCAGTCAAGTGCTGCATGCACCCCAGAAATTTTCATCATCCACATGATCGTGATTCACCAAAATTTATTTTTCTGTCACCATGGTCACACTTTTCCTCTTCTTCGGATAGGGCCTGGTAGTACCGGGTACTTGCAGTCCAGTTCTTTTATTATGAAGCAGTTCAGCAGTTGCTGTGATTGATTTGCTAGTTAAAGGACAACAAGTGTGATACAGTCAGATTTCATTCTCTATTTCACAACGTCATATGATACCATTACCAGATGAAATTGTAGGAGCTGTCGTTGCCAGTTGAGCTGTATATCCTCTTTCATTACACTAGAAATTTACAGTCTTCCATTTATTGTTGGCCTTGGCAGCAAAACCAGATTCTGGTGTGTTGTGTGGTTCCCTCAAGCCAATGGCGGGTTTCAATGCTATTCCAATGGAGCATTCACATATTGCAGGGCTCCCACCGCTCCTATATTTCCTATTTTTCCTATATTTCTGGACTTTTGGCGGGTATATTTCCTATATTCCTATACTTCCTATATTTCTGGCATTTTCAAGGATATTTCCTATATTTTCAGGCCTTTTTCATCAACCATCAATTTTTAACCACAAATTTTAAAAACTGCATTGAAAAATGGCATAAGTGTCTAATCTGGCATCGGACTTTCTCAACCTCAGATGCCGGGAAATCGCTTCTCAGAGCTTCTGATTTTCAAAATTTTCCTGGGGGAGGTCCCCCAGACCCCCCGCCAAATCGGTACCGGTGACGCGCATGCCTTTTCGCCACATGCAGGGGCATTGTCATCCGCCTTCAGAAACCCACCCCTCAAGAAAATCCTTGATCCGCCCCTGATCTTTCCTTTTCATGTCGTACCGTTGCCTGAGTCATGGAGATGCTCACAAAACTGCACTGGACTTTGGACTTGATGTCTTCAGCCAAAATTGAGCATGCCGCTTAATGTTTTTAAGGGTAGGCCTACGAACCCGGGCATGAACAAGGCAGCTGACATCAGTTTCAGGTTCTATTACAGTCAAGAGAGAGAACATGACATGGAAGGCAGCCATGAAACATTGTTTCATCGGATCTTTATTAGGTATTTCATGTTAAAAATTTGATCAAAATTGCTTGGAAATTTCCTATATTTTTCCTATATTTCCCCTAAATTCTTGGAATATTTCCTATACTATTTCGGTCATTTTGTGGTGGGAGTCCTGATATTGAGAAATCGTGCTGGAGAAACTGCCTTTTGCACAATTTCTTGTGGATGCTTCATTGAAATGAAGCCATTGGCTTTATGGGAATACACCACAATCCGATTTTGTTGTGCAATAAGCCCAGTGGTCGAGAGGTTAGCGCACTTGACTACCAAATTGTGCAATGGGTCGGAGCGAGTTTGACTCCGGGCAAAGGAAGGCATGTACATGTAGATGTACAAAAAATTGTGAAGCAAAAATTGCGAAATATTAATTGAGGGTCCGTCGGACGGAACTAACTTGTACCTGAGTGTCTATGCCAGGGCAAGTAAAAGACCCCACACAGATGGACTGTAGCCTGTCGTAGACTCTATATATACAGTAGAACCTCGCTATTGCGGACACCCTTGGGACTGAGCTCAGCTGTCCGTAATAGTGAGGTGTCCGCAATATTGAAACTCCATCAATAATGGTCAACAGGTGGCTCTGTAGTAGGTCAATGCTATTCATTCCCTTGAGCATGTTGAGGGCTCATTCTACCGTATTTGAGGGCAAGGGTAAACTCAAATCAGGAACATGATTTCGTTTGATGTAAATTGTTGATTAGAAAACTATATCTTGAACAATTTACAATTCACAAATATTTTCAACAGCACAATCTTGAACAATCTTTGAAAACAAGAATCAGACAGCTTGTTAAGACCACAGTTAGCTATACATTACTAAGTGGAGAGTGGGCTGTGTTTCCATCACATTTGCCATTTTTCAACAAGCACCTTTCATTAATACACTCATTTATTTAGAAAAGAAGGAGTCCAACGGACTGAGACAAGAGAGTCCAAACAGAGCTGTTGTCCCACCAAACTAAAGTATTCAGTCATTCAGTGTGTTCAGGTGTTAATTAAAAGTGATTAGTAAATGTATGATCATAAACAATCAATGCACATGTAATTAGCACCCCATGTTTGGTCATTTAATCACCTACCACTGACCACTTCGTGAATGAAAACTTTGAAAATAGCTTCAAATTTTCACCTGCTGTCCGTAATATTGAGGTTATGGGACCCAATTTTCCAGAAATCAACTGTCCGTTGTCCTGAATAGTGAGGTGTCCGCAATATTGAGTTAAATTTATATTGAAAATGGCTTGGGAAAATTCGGGACTGGACAGATCTGTCCGCAATCTTGAGGTAGCCGCTGTATTGAGGTGTCCGTTAGGTGAGGTTCTACTGTACATGTACCTCTGGTAAAAACCCATGAGGGTTATGACGCTGGTAATGATATGATAAAACATAGGGAATGATTCAAATGATATACTGTAGTAAAATGATGAATGAAATAATTACAACTCTCTGTGGGCATAAATTATGTGTAGCATAATCCAATACAAAATACGTTCTCAGTGATCCGAGACCCTCCAAATAAAAGGTGCATGTGGTGTGCTAGCATTAGCCATGACTTGTACTCAAATCCCTGTAGGCTAGGCCTTGCCATTGGGCCTAGCTTGAATGGAAGGCATTCCTGAATAAATAAGAATTTAATGGGCCTGTGAATAGATTAGTTTTGATTGCTACATATGGAAGTTTGTATATTATGGAACGAATATGCCATGCATAAGAAAATTTGAATAGTGAATACTTTGTACGAATTAAGATCAACATGAGAGTATTGTTGAGTTTCGGATTTCCTACATGGAGTGACTGAGTGCTTCTGGCTTTGATATAGGCCTACTGCTAGTTTTCTGGATATGGATTTTAAAAGTTACATGAGCATGTTGCCCGGTGCACAAGGTGAACATTATGGCTCACATGAGGTTTGTTTATTTTTCATACTCAAAATTCCTCACCTCATGACTCTCTCACCCCTCTCTATCCACTATTCCGCGTCCAAGTTGTCCTTTTATACTGTGCAATGTTCAGGTTCGTGTTTTAGCTCACTTTACATTAGTGAGTGAGTGTATGGTCCTTGTACAGTTTCGTATGGGACCATTTTACATAACGACTCTTATTTCTTGTCCAATTCCTTGTGATAGTAAAGCAATGCAGCATTTCATCAGTCGGCCCAACTTCAGTACCGGTAATGGTGTTTCTTCCATTCATTCGGTGTATACCCATTTCGCCTACACCCATTTCGCCTACAGCCATTTCGCCTATTCACCATTTCGCCTACACCCATTTCGCCTACACCCACTTCGCCTATTCTCCATTTCGCCTATTCCCCATTTCGCCTATTCTCCATTTCGCCAACTCACCATTTCGCCTACACCCATTTCGCCTATTCACCATTTCGCCTACACCCATTTCGCCTATTCACCATTTTGCCTACACCCATTTCGCCTACTCACCATTTTACCATTAAAATGTCGTACTGTATGTATTTCCAAAGCACCGAACAAACCCAGTAATTCTTTTGGCAACAAAAGTTTGATGAAAATCAATTTAAAATTCATGGGAAGCAATACTGTTGAATCAGTTTGTGAGCCCAAGGCCATGGTGAAGAGTCAGACCTAACTATCTAATGATCTGGGATCTCAAGAGATCCCTAGTCTGTGGGTTTCTCAACTGAAGTATAAGAAAGCTCCTTTGACTGGAGGATCAGGCAGTAACATTTAGATTATCAGGAGAATCAGGCAGTAATATCTGGAGGATCAGGCAGTAACATTTGGAGGATCAGGTAGATCAGGCAGTAACATTTGGAGGATCAGGAGGATCAGGCAGTAACATTTGTACCGACTAGCAAAAGGGAGAACACCTGATATATTATCAGAAATTTCGATTAAACGGCCGTTCGAATGAAGAAAAGCGATATTGGAAGTGTTGTCTGGAAATACGTTGAGCAACAGCAGCTACAGATGAAAATAATAGGGGATCTCTTGGGTGCACTAACTGATTCAGCAGTATTGCTTCCCATAAATTTTAAATTGATTTTCACCAAACTTTTATTGCCATAAGGCGACACTTATTTTATTTCTTGTTTTACGGATCCGCCGCACTTATTTTTCCGATTTTGGAAAATAAAAATAATTGAAAAAAATGGCATTATTTTTTTGCCGCCGCCCACAAACTGATTACCCGATCAATAAAAATAAAAAATAATTGAAAAAAACGCTTTATTATTTTACCGCTGACATGCTGGACGGAATTTTCCTGACGAAAATAATTCACAGCGGTTGTACCGGTAACAATAATTCTCGTTCCCATTCATTGAGTGAATTTTATTATATTTTTGTACATTTTTATTTTTTTCATAGCCGCCTGCTACATGCTTTGACAAATATACTAAAAATAATCAAATAATTACAATTATTTTTATATTTATTTTCCACCCTCCTGTCAAGGTTTCCGCGAAAACCAAATGAAAAATTTATTTTTATTTTTATTTTCCTCCCTCCTGTCAGGGGTTTCCAGGGAAAAAAATCCGTAAAACAACAAATAAAATAATTGTGGCCTAAGAATTATTGGGCTTTGAAAATACATATAATCAGATAATATGACAATAGGCGAAATGGGGAATAGGCGAAGTGGTTACATTTTGTAGGCGAAATGGTGAATAGGCGAAATGGGTGTAGGCAAAATGGGGATAAACCATTCATTCACAAAATTGACCTTGATTTTGGCATTGTTTGGCCTTCAAAAGCACAGGGACTTGAAGCAAAAGTTGTGTAATTGTTTGATTGTAAATATGTTTATTATGATCAGAGAGAGCACTATTGGCACCCTCGACGGACAACACACGCCCCTAGGTATGCACCCCGAATCGGGGTGCATACCTAGGGGTGTGTGTTGTCCGTCGAGGGTGCCAAGGGGTGTGTGTTGTCCGTCGAGGGTGCAATAGTGCTCTCTCTGATCAAGTCCCTGTGTTCAAAAGCCTTTAAAAAGCTTTGAACTGGCTGACCTAAAAGTTGCAGTAACCATGAGTAATGAAAAGCAAGTGTAAAGCAGGGCTCAAAGTTTACATATTTTCTTAGGAGCACTGTGCTCCTAACCTTTTCATTTTAGGAGCACAGAGGCAATTTTTAGGAGCAACATTTTTTCTTTACCCCAAAATGGGGTCAAGTATGGTATGGCGGGCCAAGCCATGGGAAGTGACACATCTCCATACATTGCCGCTTATTCCGTGTACACACATGTACACACTCAGTGCACTTCCCATGGCTTGGCCTGCTATACCATACTTGAGCCCCAAAATGTACATAGCGTGGTGGGCGGGCTTAAGAGAGAAACTCTTGAGAAATGAAGAAAGAAAGAAGTCAAATCAACATGAAAACACAATTCTTTATTTTTGGTTTGGACACTAACTAACAGCAGGAGTTAGTAGGTCTCAAGGGCCCCAGTTATGAAATCATGATACATGTTGTAGGGGCTGGGCCTGCTGCCGAGGTTAAGCCTGCTTGTATAAATCGATCGCATGCAAATATGAAGCGTGGTCGGCGTTGGCAAGTGTAGCAGACGACAGCTTTCAAATCATGATGATGACGCATTCTCAGACATCCAAGTACGGATAATGTTCTTATTTAGTGAGTCGGTCAAATATGAATACTACTCAGATTGCTGAATCATTATACATCGGCAGAGACCTGCATACCGACTGAAAAACGAAGTCAGCTTTCGCTGTCGATCTGGACCGCCTTCCGCCATTGTGTCTGTACTCGAGTGACACTAAATTATGTTAATGTAAGTTTCGTTCGGCTATCACCCGAATGATGGCGCTGAAGTTGAGAACCACGTGCGCACTGCAGAACCCGACTTTCACTGCCGTCACTCGATCATCTCCAAGGGAAACTCGCGCGCGCGGGACTTCGGGCTTGGAAAGTTGCTGGCCACGCCGATCGCAGATCATGACAAATCAAAAACAGTCGCACACAGCATTGTTTTGAGACATTTATTCGCAGTAAAGCAAGGAAGGAATACACTCGCTCAGAGATGAAGTATAGTCGCAAAATGAAAGAAGAAGCCGATCGCACACGTGCGAATAGGATCGATTTTTCAGGCGCACCTAGGAATTTCTGATCGCAAATGCGACCAAATTGGTCGCAACTTTGAGCCCTGTAAAGTATGATTCACCCTAACTTCAACATGGGCAAAGTGCCCGGTCTGTGCAACAGACACCATAAAGTGAACACACTGATTTAAACCACAAACCACAGTAGGCCCTACGTATTTATCAGCTGACTGAGCACAACCTTGGATGGGCTACAGGCTCATGGAAAGTAAACCAAGTTACCCTAACGTCATAACAACTGCGACATGGATTATTTACCACTGACATTTCCAGGCTTGGCACTTTGCCCATGTTGAAGTTAGGGTGAATCATACTAAGGGCTGTTATCCACAAATAATGACATCATAGGCCGGTATATCATAAAACACAATCTCATGTTGTAGCTGATGAGACAACCTTTCCTTCTTTATTTCTTTAGAGTATAGGTCCAAGTGACAAAGACAAGAAAAAAGAAGATGACAAGAAGAAAAAAGCTTCAGGAAAGCCAGATGCATCACCTAAGCCAGGTGCATCTCCGAAACCAGGTGCCTCTCCGAAGCCAGGTGCCTCGCCAAAGCCAGGTGCCTCGCCCAAGCCAGGTGCTTCTTCAAAACAGGATGCAGCTTCAAAGCCGGCCGCATCGCCAAAACCGGGAGCGTCACCAAAGCCATCTCCAAAAACTGAACCAAAGAATCAAGGTGGCAAAAAGACTCTTGCTCCTCCTCCACCTGAGGCTAGTCCGTCCAAAACTGCCCCTAAATCGCCTGAAAAGAAGAGAGCAAATGAACCGACCAAACCAACTATAAAAGAACCAGAGACTTTTGAAGCAGAAGGTAGGTCCTAGTCTCTTGCCAGGTCCAATAAGAATGACTCCTTGGCAATGACAGTTGTGTTGTTTGTCTTATATGGTGGGGATATTTTAGGGATTATAATATACAGGCTTTGCAATGACGTCATCCTTGCAGCCATTCTGGGGGACACCTGGATACAGGACGCAGAGGTGTGAGCCGACCGTGACGTGACTTGCGTGAAGTGCGCCACGCCATTGTTTGACGTAATGTCATTGGAGCATGCACGGCTCATTTTGCTGCACCTCTGCAGCATGTGTGCTCCAGCATGGCGGCTTGTGACGTCATACGCAAAGCCTCTATAGTAATTTCCGTAATCCAACAGCTTAAAAAACTGTCAGAGGTTTGACTTCAGTATGCACGGAAACAGCGTTGGTCATCGAAAAATAGGGGGGGGGGGGCCAGGCATTGAATTGGGCCAGGCATTGAATTGGGCCATAGTGACAGAGCTCTCCTATTGCAGGTATCTTGAAGCTGATCACCTTGGCCCTTGCAGATCACTCAGTCTTTTGAAGTTCAGTTCTATGTTCATCCACTAGGTGTCAGGTCGGTTATCAAAATAAAGCTTTGATATCGGCCTAGAACTTTATGGTATGACGTTCTATGGGCTGGAGATATTGATCCAGACATCTGTGTTCATGAATAATCTGACATTTGTGTTAATGTATAATAGGCTTTCCACACTCTGTGATTCATTTCAATTCACTTGGGTGGTGCTGTATTTGATTAGTGACTAATGTTTTCATCTGATAAATATTTCCATGAAAATTATCCATCAACAACAATAGATATTGTCTGAAAATATGGGTTGGTCAGTCTCACCTAAAAACAGCTTTACTCAAACTTGCGTAAGAAAATGTCATCGCAACAAAACCTTATGCAAAATGAATGCAATGAAGGTTGTTCTGCAAAAGGAGCAGTCAGCTGCACGTATCATCAAAAAATGGCAGCAAAGTTCCAGCGGACCAAACAATATAAAATTCTCCCGATCGGTGCTCAATCAACCATGAATGGGTCTGCTAGGCATTGAATTGGACCGTAGTGACACCTATTGGTCAACTGACTGACAGGAATGGTCTTGTGTCTCGTTCTTTGGTAGTTGGCCCCGTTTCTGCTCAGAAAACACTTGAAGCCGTATTCTAGAGGCTTCCTTACTCTACCTTCAGGTATTGTTTGCAGGACAGAACACAAAAGCTTGAAGAGGACCCTAGAGTTAAGGAGCCTTGTAGAATAAGCTGAATGATCCTGTCCTTTAATTTCATATTGCACAGTGAAACGTTATGCAGAGGAACAGGGCTGGGTTGCACAAAACTCATGTTAGCGCTAACATGATGTTAGCGCTAACATCATGTTAAATGACGTAAAATGACAATGGATTTTGACGTCATCTAACATAAAAGTTAGCGCTAACACCATGTTAGCGCTAACATGAGTTTTGTGCAACCGGCCCCAGGTCTTAAAAGACCTGTTCCTCTGCATCTGTTCTTCAGATGCTGTTAGCCGTCCACTGTGAGATACTCGAAGCTAGTTTCTTTCAACCACATGCACCAACAAAGTTCGAGGAAATCCTCACACAAAAGCTTAATACTCGTCGAAAAATTCCTCAATTTTGTCTTCTCACATTTCCCATGTTTACTCAATGAATGTTATTGTAAAAGCTAGGTTAGGGACATGCCCATTCTTGCCTAAAACAATTAGTAAATAAAGGCTACCTATCCATGCCCATCATTTGACCCCGCGCCAAAACCATTAGGCCTATTAGAGGTAATGCCTATATGTTTGATCATGTGTGTGTTTGTTCTTTGAATTTTCAACCCAGTTGGGTTTTGGGAGTTGTTTTTATTTTTTCTTCAAGTGTAATGCTTCATATATGGTGCACCTCTGTGGGGAATAGTTCGGACATTCATTTTGGAATATAGCAGATTGTTTTTGCCCAAGTGAATTTGCAAACACTGAAGATTTTGAATCTGTGGCCGGGGGATTATTGTCCATGTCTGTGGAATGACGCTTGTTTTTAATTCTTGTGGTACGTACATGTACATCTACATGGTTAGGTAGAAATAGAGCCTGGGATATAATAGATGAGAAGTGCATGCAAAGTGAACTGCAGATATGGTATGTAAGTCGTCTCCGAATTTCACAAATTTTCAACCCCAACCTGAGGAAGACCCTGGTTGGGGTCGAAAATTTGCGGAATTCTGAGATGATTTTACGTATCATATCATTTTGTGTGTCGTTCTTTGTCATGTTTGTGCTTTGTGGTGGATATCAAAGTGAACTAGCTGCAGGAGATCCTTAAAAAAACACCGATATATGAGAATCTCTTTTTTCTTCCAGGTCAGCTGAACAGATCAACAACAAACATGGACACTACAACGGACCCCATGTCTGAGGAGGAACATCTTCGTGCCATATGGAAGGAGTTGGGGGTTGGAACGAGCGGTTACCTCACCCTTCAAGAACTCTCTGCCGTCTGTGAACATATAGGGATGGAAGACATGAATAATGTGGTATGATCACAAATTCTACTTCAGGAAATCAAAAACACTTTCACCCTTTGAACATGTTGAATGTGGACGTGTTTTTCCTATGGATGAATGCAGAGAACAGTGCCATTGATTTTAGGCTGAACATACTGTGCCATATTCAGATTCCTTGAACGTCATGTCTTTGAGGCATTAACAATTGCACGTACGGGGGTAGTTCTTTGGATGATGGCACTCAAAGTTTTTAAAACAAAGTTTAAAACTTAGAACAAAGTTTAAAACTAAAGTTACTTGTGGACGTTTCGCCCACCTTTTCGGTAGGCGTTTTCAACACAAATGGCAAGAAGTGTGTACAGGGACTCCAACGTTTACTATGAAATGTTATATACCATGTATACTGTGCAATGATCAATAGTGACCTTGAAAGCGATGGTGCAGAAAAACTCTTGTAAACAAAACCACACGTACTGGTCTTGTTCTTGCACTTTTCCAGGTCATTGCATGTGGACGTAGTCCCGCTTTAGCGGTGTGGCAAGTTTAATATTAGTGGATCTCTGCTGTTCTTAAGTAATTTCAAGTTCAGTGGTTTTTCCTGAGAACCTAATGATGGATATACCAGTGGCTGCCCATTCCACTCTATCCCAGTCCACCCTCCAATGTTTGGGATGAGGGATAGAGTTTGTATTAGGGGGCGAATTGAGAAACGGCAAAATGGAAATAAACTGGAGAAATCATTTTCAGCATTGCATCTTTCTGTCAAATGCATGAACATTTCTCAATGTTTCAGGAACTTGTGCAACTTTTCGAAAACCTCGACAGTGATGGAGATGGACGCGTTAGTTTCAACGAATTCATGAGCGGTCTCTTCCAACACGGTCCTACCCACAGCACAACACCAACCCGTCCAGTCTCCTCTCAAAAGAAACCTCGCCCTCATTCAAATTACGATGGAGCAGCCACACCCTCTGCAGTCACAGCTGGTTCTGGACTTTTCTCACAAGTAGATCCAGAGGGTACAGGGTAAGCACCCTCTAACCCTTCAAATGAAGTTGACTCTGCATCACCATGATCACTGGAAACATCAGATTCATACTAATCTGCTCGCAAAGGGGCTGTTCATTTTCGTGACTTGAGGAATCTAAGTTGTGATCCTGGGGAAAACGGAAAAGCTAATGCACTTGCAAATTGCAGGGATTATTTGTTGTGCTGTACAGAATAATCGCTGCAATTTGCAGCTTCATAGCTTTCTCCATTTCTCAAGGATCACAACTCAGGTTGCTCAATTGACGAAAATGAACAGCCCCTTTTGAATTCTGCAGCGTTGCCACTATTCATATTAAAAGATTCTCCGACTTCAAAGGTATTCAAAACCTCAGAACTTAAAAAATATTAAAGATTCTTCAGTTTTATGCCAAATTCTTCTTTTTCATCAGATTTGCTCGACCAGACAAAATTGTGGATTACTGGGATCGGTTAGGATTACATGACGGAAACACCGTGTTACGGGTAGGTACCGGTAGCTGTTTCCAATGCCAGTAGTGCATCCAGAGGATAGACATTTGAAGAAGCATTTTCATTATAACCTGGATGATCATTTAGGGCCGTGTAGCACTATTTGATGTTCAGGTCTGATCATCTACACATTCTACTTTACCAGTAGGTACTCTCTGATCACTTCCTGAGCCTAATATTCTATAAATACGGTACGCACGTATATGATCTTAGGCTCTGGAGGTGACCAGGGCTCCATGAAAAAAATCCAGAACTGGTATCGTAAAACTTGCATGACTTAGCTGACAAGCAATTTGTATACCCTGATATTTTGTTTCTTAGTTTTCATCAATTTTTGTTGCTGATGTTTCTTAATTGGCTTAACTTAACCCTGCACTCGAATTCTTAAACTTTCGACAGCAAGTCCGTAAAATTCGCAAAAAAGGCAAAAGAAAGGTAAAATGTGTTGAGAAGTGCACCCACCAAAACTTTGTGCCTGTTACACTTTGAAGTTTTTCTGTCACTGCTCTGTGGATCCAGTGTCACTGTATCACCAAGGATAAAGTATCCAGGGCCCATATTCATAAAACCTTGCTAGCTTAGTTGACTGCTTGTTGTGTACATTGGCCTGTACAAACTGGGCACTTTAGCAGGCAACTAAGCCTAGCAAGGTTTTATGAATATGGGCCCAGGTGTTTACTTGACTCAGCAGAGATCCAGGAGAAATTGAATGCCTCAAGCTGATTTGTTGTGTGGACCTGTGTCTTGCATGTGTGTTTTCTTGCATGGATCGAGAATTTTGTTGAGGACACAGCCTGTAAAAATTAAATAGTGGTTTTGAAGAGAGATTTGCTGTCAATTTTAAAAAATGGTAAAAGTTTGGTTCCACTGGGCCAATCCAGATTATGCCTTGAACTTGCCATTGATACTGATAGCAGAAGATAAGTGGACATAATATCTGTGAAAGTCATTCGGTCTCCAACTATCAATGGACAACCATAGTTAATGGTGGGGCCCTTCAGGAAAAGGGAAGCTCCTTAGGAAGAGCAACCACAGTTAATGGTGGGCTTCTTAAGGAAGAGCAACCATGAGTAATGGTGGGGTCTTTCAGGAAGAGCAACCATGAGTAATGGTGGGGTCTTTCAGGAAGAGCAACCAATGGTGGGTCCTAAAGGAAGAGCAACCACAGTTTATGGTGGGGTCCTTTAATATTCTTGAATATTGCTTGACAGATCTTATCACAATGCCAGCCAATGTTTCTGACAACTCACAAATGGCGCAGGTATTCATAGCAACGGCCATTCCAAACTAAATCCTTCTTCCAAGTCTCTGACAACTCACAAACGGCACAGGTATTCATAGCTTCGGCCATTCCAAACTAAATCCTTCTTCCAAGTCTCTTGATAACAATAGATGCATCCTTCTGTTTCAGAAGTTACAGATTGACCCTCAGTCCCAGGTGAATCTGTCCGACCTTTCATTTGCTCTTGACCAGGAACTCTTTCATGCTGATGCTGGCAGTTCATCCTACAAGGCTGCAGTATTATCCTACCAACATGAAATGAAATATGTTAAGTAAGTATTTACAAGATTGTACTAATTCAGTTGTATAGAGGCTGGTTGAATGAATACCTTCATATGGTATGAGTATCTTCTTGTGGCTCGTGATAGTTTCTGTTTAAATTACAAATCTTTTTTTCAAAAGCTTCCTGATGTTAAGTTGCTTCAGCTCTCTTTGGCATTTAGCTTGTGTGCCTGGTTAATGTGTATCCACTCTGTACTGTATGACTGCACTGTAAAAATACTGTCACTGCCAATATGTGCAAAAAAATAATCAACTGAGAGCTCAGGACCAAATGTATTGGCATATTGGGCGTGGTTGTAGCAGGAGGAAATATGTTAGGTTGCCCCTGGCTCTGGTGAAAGTGCAGCTGGAGAGAAGGCTGCCCCTGTCTCAAGTGAGGTCACTGTTGGAGAGAAGGCTGCCCCTGTCTCAAGTGAGGGCACTGTTGGAGAGAAGGCTGCCCCTGTCTCAAGCGAGGGCACTGTTGGAGAGAAGGCTGCCCCTGTCTCAAGTGAGGGCACTGTTGGAGAGAAGGCCGCCCCTATCTCAAGTGGGGGTACAGCTGGAGAGAAGCCTCCCCCTGTCTCAAGTGAGAGTACTGCGGGAGAGAAGGCTGCCCTGTCTCAAGTGAGGGCGCTGCTGGAAAGAAGGCTGCCCCTGTCTCAAGCGAGGGCACTGCTGGAGAGAAGGCTGCCCCTGTCTCGAGTGAGGGCACTGCTGGAGAGAAGGCTGCCCCTGTCTCGAGTGAGGGCACTGTTTGAGAGAAGGCTGCCCCTGTCTCGAGTGAGGGCACTGTTGGAGAGAAGGCTGCCCCTGTCTCAAGTGCACAGAGAAAATCTGCAATGTCGAAGAGAGTTGCGCTCTTTATCAGTATCATGTGAAGAACGGATCCCACCATGGTTCAACTTGGAATTCGGAACCTCTGCGATGATGACAGGCAGTGACATTTCTTGACACTCTTGACAGCCAGACTTTATACCTGACCTTAATCCGGACATACTCGGAGACAGCGCTGCGTTACAAGGGCCAAATGTGACAATGCTGACTTGACGCGACTGCTCTGGCTGCATGCTGTGCAGTCAGCATGTAATGAAGGCAAAGATGATATCCAATTCTATATTGATGACGTTAGTTTAATCACTTCAACTTTATTAACAACATTGGACAGGTTTACAAATTCTTTGGTCATACATGTAACTGTCCAGAGCTGGTTCCTGACGAACTTTTTCTGACAGATTTGTATCATGAGTTGGTTTATGCAAAATGATATATCCCATCAACATTTACTGCACTGGCTTCCACCCATTATTTCATTACTTGTATTGATTCAAAAACATATCTGTCACCAAAATCGCATAAATGTTGCAACAAGTGTGAAGGCATTCATGTTAATTGTTATCAAGGTCGATTTTTCAATTCCGTTCACCTGGCACCTGTATTCAGTTACACTTTGGTACTCAAAACTGGCCATAGATATCATTTTGTATTGGTCATTTGAGATTTTGGCTGGAAAGATGAAGAAACAGTTTTGTGGTCCTGTCAATTTTTTCAGTGCAGTTCTTGGGTCTGTAAAAACAGAAATTTGTTGATGTTTCAACAATCTACAACATACATGTAGGTGTTTTGTGGTGCTAAGCGATACTTTTGACTCTTGACTATTCATGAGGAATTGTAGTTGGTGATTGCCGTTGGTTCTTGATGCTTGTATATAACACCCAAAAGTGCTGTTTGTTCTGAAATTGGACTTAAAAAGTGTGAGAATTTGCATAAAAACGTCGAGGACATCCAGTTTAGACTTCAAATTACCTGATCGTTTGACGCCCTTCATTCAGAAGACAGCTGGATATTCTCCATTCCATCCAAAAAAGTGATAGGTTTTTCTGCTGAATATTGATAGTTGTAAGGGAAGCTGACAGATTTCATTTCCTTCTGAGATCGTATTCTACATGTAGTGTGTTTGGTTCATTGGTGCTGAACATATGACTTGATTCATATTACACAAGTCATCTGGCTTAATTGTGTGTTTTTCTGTGACATAGCACTTTTGTACGAGGCTCCATAGTTGTAGATCATTCCAACTTTCCTGCGTGTTGACAAGTGACTGGTTGGAACATTCAGAAGGATTAGAATTGCGGAGGAATTTTTATCTTCTGTGAATTCTGTTGATGAACAGTGGGTGTTTCTCAGTGTCAGAAGAAGTTTGTCAGGTCGAAATAAACTCTGAACATAAAAATTCTGGGCAGGAATTCCTCAGGAATCTGGAGACAGAAGTAACTCATGCAAAGGAGAAGAAAAGGATACATTTCTAACTAACTGTAACAAGCTTCCCTAGAGCATGTCTGCAACACCACAAGAAGAGCAGGCTACCACTGCCTCTGATCTGAATACTGCTGCAGGGAAGCCTGCCCCTGCCTCAAGTGATGGCACTCCTGGAGAGAAAGCTGCCTCAGTCTCAACTGAGGGCACTGCTGGCGAGAAGGCTGCCCCAGTCTCAACTGAGACCACTACTGGAGAGAAGGCTGCCCCTGTCACAAGTGAGGGCACTGCTGGAGAGAAGGCTGCCCCTGTCTCAAGTGAGGGCACTGCTGGAGAGAAGGCTGCCTCTGCCTCAAGTGAGGGCAGTGCTGGAGAGAAGGCTGCCCCTGTCTCAAGTGAGGGCACTGCTGGAGAGAAGGCTACCCCTGTCTCTAGCGAGAGTACTGCTGGAGAGAAGGTTGCCCCTGCCTCTGGTGAGAGTAGTGCTAGAGAGAAGGCTGCCCCTACCTCTGTTGAGAGTGCAGCTGGGAAGAAGGCTGCCCCTACCTCTGTTGAGAGTGTAGCTGGAGAGAAGGCTGCCCCTGTCTCAAGTGAGAGCACTGCTGGAGAGAAGGCTGCCACTGTCCCAATCGAGAGTGCAGCTGGAGAGAATGCTGCCCCTGTCTCAAGTGAGGACACTGCTGGAGAGAAGGCTGCCCCTGCCTCTGTTGAGAGTGCTGCTAGGAAGGAAAATGGTGACCCACTCAAACATTCCCCAGAGAACAACACTCCAAGTTCAAAGGTTACTTCTCCTGATTCAGAAACCGCAGTCAAACCTACAACAACAGATAGCTGTGGAAAACAAGATGAAGGAGTAGGGGATGTAAAGGATGATAAGGATGTAGCAGACATGAAGTAAGGACACTGACACTGGTAGTGACAGTATGCAGGGGCGGATCCACGATTTCAGAAAAGAGGGGGCGCACTGTGCTAGAAACATTGAAATCTGCGGTGAATTTCAATGATTCGCTCCAAATTTCCGAATTTCACGGTCAATTTTAGAGATTTTTTGGCCGAAAGGGGGGCGTGCGCCCCTCCTTGGATTTGCGCCTGGTATGAGATCTTCTGCAGTGCAGTGTCCATGCTTTTACCAGTAATTTGCTCAAATTTAAAAGGGAATTCGGCATGTCTAGATCTGTTTATGTTTGGTTCATTGGTGCATAGCTTGACCATCCTCTGTCATTTCAGTTTTTTTTAACGTCTTTTCTATCCTACCTGTCTATCCTATTTCAGAACAACTCTCGATCACGTGACTAATGAACGTGATAAACTTAAACAAGATCTGCAGGAGGCCAATGCGAGAATTGGATTTCTCGTACAAGAGGGTGATGAACGACATCAGAACATTGAGAGATCAAAAGAAAAGGAGATGGAGTGAGTATTTTTGGTAAAATCAAGTTCTGTGGAAGCTGAGAAAATTCGATGGGCTGTATTTACGAAGGATGATTTTTCCCTAATCGCGCGTGACTGTCAAAATCGCAAGAGATTAACCTAAAGCGGTATTTACGAATTAGTGTTTTGTCGCACGTGGTCTGGGACACGCACGCGCGGTTAAGGCGGGGGGCTACCTATGCCGACTTTATTGACGTTCTTTGAAAACATGCGTCCTAACATATTCATGACAAAAAGTAACTAATTGATGTCAACAAAATGTTTTAGCTACAACCTTTATGCTCCCGTTCTGTGAAAGAATTGTTCATTTTGACCAATTACGATGGAGTTAATTAAGTTATAACAAGTTGTCAAAATTTGAGTTCGCAAACAATTTTGCAGACTTAGGATGCGACACATCAGTTTCCCACATAGTCTGTAACATACAGGGCTGATGCCTGCAGGGCCTAACGATCCGTTTTTTACGAAAGTACTTTCCATTTAATTGGTATAAACTATTTAATGCCAAAAAAAGGCTCGATTTACAGTTTTTGAAATATTTCATATTCCCGACCAACTATCCAAAAAAGGCGATCGTGTTGCCCTAAAATGCACATATGGCAATAACAGCCAAAAGAAATTTTTCAAATATATGTGTCCAAAAAAGAGAAAACTTGTTTGGGAAATTTGAAAATTTCCATACCGCTGGCAAGTTACTTCTTTGTTATGTAGATTTGCACTATTCGCGCCCTTTGAGTAAACTCTGTTCGGCCACTTGTGACCAAAGCACCAGTGACAGAGCTGAACAATACCGCAGTGGACACAAAAGATTTAGGGTCGGCATGAACACTGAAGATTGGTTTTCGAAAACAGTATACCAGGGTGAGCGGATATAATCTGAATGTGAATGACTGGTCGCACAAAGGCCAGTTCCGTGGATTGCCACTAGGGAATGAGCTCAGCTATAGGTAGCCCCCCGAATCGATCGATTTCAGAACAAAGGAATTGATCTGGTCACCGCATGATTACCAAAGTGCCAATCGCGTGCGCATGGATAAATGAGCGCTTAAAGGACCACAGTATTGCTTCCCAATCGTGCGTTACACCTACCCGCGTTAAGGGAGACCTCTATTGGCGACTTGGTAAACTACGCATGCTACTACGTGTATTGTAGTGTAATCATACATTCTCCAACACTGGGGCGAAAGGCTTAACTACAGTATTGGAGAACGGGTACGGTGGCGCCGGCTGTCGACAGAAAGTGGCAATACCGTGGTGCTTTAAACCCACGGTTATGCCTCCGCGGCCGAGTTCTGTTTTAGTCACGGGATTTGACCGCGCACGTTCAAAAGGAAATTGCGCCTTCATAAATACGGCCCAATATGTTTAATTACTGGTTTTTCTGGTGGTGTTTGCACTGCACATTTTTCTTTGCAGTTTCATAATTCTTGATTTTATTTCTGGGTTCCTTGCACACACTGTATCTCACTTTCATTCTCAATATGTTGTGAAGGTTTGCCAGCACACTAGTGGATTTAAATGATGCATATGTGTAAGTTGATCTTGAAAATGGTTGATGGGAAACTACTGTAAACCGTGAAATTTTGGTGTGCGTATATTTTCGCGCTCGAGGGTCAAAACACGAACATAAATCGTGCGAAAATCGAGGGTTCTTGAGATTTTTTTAAGCTGAAGGGTTCCAATAGCGAAAATTATTCTTCGCGAATTTGTAGACCCCCAAAATCGCGAACATTTAGCGCCGGGAAAATTTCATGGTTTACAGTATTGGAAACTAGGGTATTTCGATTTGCCTCCATTATACAGTATTATACATGTACATGTAGAAGACTTGTAAGAGACTATCATGCAGTCTTTTTGTACTTCATCATATTTAGAATCTTCAGGCACCAGTCAGTTCTCTCAGAGCATTTACCGATAGATTTATCATGTATGGTGTGGTTTGTGCGTTACTCGCACTAGTTACAATGCATGTATATGTTGGAATTCAAGGGCAGTTTTGCCTGTCCTTGACAAATGAATTACCTTCCATATCACCCAGTAGCACTCGTTCACTACAAAGCTTCTTTCCAATGCATGATACATTCTCCCTGTATAGGTAGAGTCAGATGAGTTTCAGTACTTTATTTAGTTCATACACAAAAGGGCAGGAGAATTAGTGGCCAAACTAAGTTGCATGTAGATGAGAGAGTTTTCCGGGAATTCCCGGATTTCCAGGAGTGGGCGCTGCCAAAAAAGCAGGCGTTTTTAATTTGGTTTTGTTCTGGCACCTGCACTGTTCTGGGTCCCGGTTTTACATTTTTGTACATCCAACTACCAACGATCCTAGATTGGTTCCATGATCCACCGCTAGGATTTGATGATACCGCGATCATCGTGAGACCGGTACCAGTCTACAACAATCCAGATTTGCGACTATGACTTACGTGTATGGGGTCATAATTAATATCCGGGAATTTTTTGAAATGGCACTCTCATCTATGAAGTTGTTGATTGTCATTCAAGGAAACGGACAATCCTCTCCCTTTGTCACTGTGTTTGTGTGCCATGATGAAGTGAGCGAGTGCCAATAAACTCTATCCTCAGGAGGGGTATAAGGGAGACTTGGTAGGGACCTTAAGGATGCTGGTGCTGTCTGGGTGTTCGAAAGTGGTCAGCGTCTGTAACAGTAGCAGTTGACAATCATACATCCCTGATTCCTTTCAGAACTGTAGAGCGCAAATATCAAGAGCAAATCAAAAACCTGCAACTAGATGCCGAACACGAGAATGAGAGGCACATGGCTGAAGTGGCTCAACAGAGGAAGAGTATGGAGAATGTTATCATAGGTCTGAAAGAAGAGGAAACAAAGCTTAAAGATAAAGTTGCCGAGCTCAACAAGGTTTGTATCGGTCTGGTCTAGTGATTTTCAAGTAAGGAGGTAATAAACAGGGNAAGACATTCTATTGCTGAAAAATACTGGAACTTGAACCTCGTGGCAAAAACCTAGACAAGACAAGACATTAATTACCTCTGACTCTGTGGACATATTTTTGACAACTTGGGTACAGTTTATTGCTGTCAGTTTTACTGGGCTTTTCCTTGGGCAGAATTGATTAAGAACAATATTTTTTCTACGTACAGGACCTGGAGCGTTTAGAGACGGACCTTTTGGACACAACTGAGCGGCTTGCCGATACAGAACGACTTTGTACAAAACAGCAGCGGGAATTAGATGGAGTTGCTGCTCTCCATAGAAAGGTAGGATTGTTCTTCTATCATGTTTCTGAAGGAAAAAAACCCTTAGGACATCAGGAGACAAATTTATTCTAGACAATTGGTTGTTGTAAACCAACAGTCCTCAATTTTTCGTGTACAGCTTTACATCAACCATAGCTGCACATGTTGACTAGAACTCTGTGTCCAACACTGTGTACTACACTGACAACGTGATACTTGGTTCAAAACCTGTTCTACAAGTTCAACAGATGCCAGCAGCTGGCCGACCCATTCACTTGAACCTAAAACCATGACATTGCATGTAGATGTAGAGCCAAATATCAACCATTGCCACCATGCTGACTTGACTCCTTGGCCCACATTGTGTACATGAACACTGATGATGTAACACTTGGCAGTTTCCAATGTTGCTTTTGAGAGCGTGCAATGGCTCATTGTGACATTCATTTTTGACTGGTGGTGCACCATGCTGACGCCATGACAAAGTGTGCCAGGTGTACATGTAGGTAACGTAATGGAGTGAAGTCACACACATTCCACTTCGCTGATGACAAAGTGCACCGCGTGGGGCGATGACGTCATTTGCCAATGTGGCGGTGTTAGACTGATCACATGACCTGATCACGTCACCTGCACGCTCTCTATACACTTCTAATGGAAACCCACCCTTGATAAGGGAATTTCAGGCCCATTGACTTTCCGATACAGCTGGTTGTCTACTTGCCATTGCATTGTACATGTACCGAATGTACAGGAAAATCACCAGAGCATAGAGAAATTTTCTTGCAAAAAATGAAATATATTACTGTTACTAATGCATTGCTCACCTGACATTGTAGCTGGCATCAGATATCAGGTCCAAACAAGAGATAAAACAGGTGATACTTCATTCATGGTCTGATGGTGCTTGGGTCAGACTGCAAATTCCTCATCATGAATGTCAACCACATACCGGTACTCATAAATGTGGATGATGGTTGTTTTCTCCATGTGTCCTGTCAAAGCTACAAATTCCAGCCAATTTTCCGAAGTGTCCCGGTCTCGTTCATCAGGTTTTTCGGTTTTTGCATGATTTTACATACTCACATGCCTACATCAGTCATTTCACATTACCATTTCAAAATGACATGCATTCCTATTTCGAAAATGTATCCTACACATCGCTATTACACTTCATCTTATGCTTGGAAGGATGGCCTTTCACAAGCTTTGGCATATCTTTGCTACGTGATGGACATTCAAAAGTTGATGTGAAAGGTACAGTCGAACCTCTCTCTATTAAGGACACCTTCGGGACTGACAAATGCTGTCCTTAATTGAGAGGTGTCCTGATTACAGAGGTTGAAATGAACAGAAATGACCAGTTTGGGACTGAACATTGGTGTCCTGATTAGAGAGGTGTCCTCCTGGCAGAGGTGTCCGTTAAGGGAGGTTCCACTGTATTTCTGTATTTCTTGTGACTAAAACCCAGGTTTTTGGCCGCTAGGCTTGGGTTAACGTATTGCTCTCGTACAGACGGATTGTCCCTCTCTGGACTTCGCTGTCAGGATGTTTTTGTGTGGCGTCACAAGCATTTTGTGACATCCCCAGCTTGACGGTGCAGACGTTATCCTTTCTCCTTGGAACAAGCTTTGGCTTTCTATTCTCATACTCTTCTCAATAGAAGGGGACCTATTGCGATATGTGTATCTTACTCTTACATCCTAAGGGCAAATCTTTGTCTAGTTCGATCGCATGAGGGTTCTGTACTGTCTCTTCTACATTACCGGTACTGGTTTCAAGTGCATACCGGTCGGCCTTTCATTGAGACTTGTTATCAACACCATACAGCTGTACCGGTGTATGCAGGCAGGGGCGTAGCTAGCTTTTATGGCCTATGGGGGCAAAATTGATTGAGCCTGGAGGGCGAAGTTGGAGGTGGGTCTGGAGGTCTTCCCCAGAATAAAATTGAAAATCTACATCCTCTGAGATGCATTTTCCCCGCATTTGACACTACAATAACCTGGCTTGAAGAGGGAAAATGACCTTTTAGAGGAAAAGTTTGCTTGTCCCATTTTGCTCAGGGGGGGGCATTTGCCTCCCATGCCCCCCCCCCCCCACAAGCTACGCCCCTGCAAGGTTCTCAATACTGGTATGCACATGTGGAGAGTGGTCATATGGATCTTTTACTGGACTACATAGCCAGAATAAAAAGATAACAATGTAGCTTCTTATCATACTGTTGGTGCAAGTTGGTGCAAATAATGGGAGACCTTCCTGCCGTCAGCGACCACCACTAGTTAGTGGCCCAAGAACGTCATGGAATTTGATGTCGTTAGAGAGAAGTGCATGCCACAATGTCATCCACTATGACGTGAGGCCGTGACTAACATCTGTGACGTCAAATATTTTGTGACCTTCTACATGTTCTAGGACCGCTAACAGGCGGACGTCTAACGGCAGTAAAGTCTCCCATTGTAAACAAGGGTGGGAAATTGCAATCTGCGTGATATTCAAGGATGTTATAAAAAGTGACTTAGTATCTTCTGCTTTCTTAGATTGATGAGCTTGAATCAAATAAGGATGTTCTTACCCAAGAACAGCAGCGTTTCTTCAACCAGAAAATAGATGGTTATCGGCAAGAAAACAAGGTAGGTGCTGGAGCTGAAATGATCGGAAAGAGTGAATTGTTGTTTCTGTTTTTGATCGAGTATTTTTTCCTCCCCATTTTACACAGTTGAAAAAAAGTTGGCAGAAATCGGTGAGTTTCTTCTCGAAAATGAAATCAATTCGGGGGCCACAGTTGCATGGAGAAAAAGATCCTTTCCACAGTACAATAATGCATGTTTTTTCTCATGAGAGGTATTCTTGCACCTATTACCGGTATTAATCGTTGGTACTGCGGCTGAAAAAAGTTTTAGAAAAAATAAGAATAAATGAATATTTCTTCTCTCTGTCTGGTTTTGTGGGAATATTTGAAGTGCATGTTCGACAATTCTTGACATGATAGA
>NMRB01002681.1:66136-78362 GCA_002633025.1 Notospermus geniculatus
TGGCCCAAATAACCTATGATGTACAAGCATCGGTAGAAAAAACACCAATAACTTTTTTTCCATTAAATTGTCTTGAAGTCAAAATTGAGACCTTTTTAAGACCTTCTTACGAATTTGTCAAATTTAAGACTTTTTAAGGCCTTGAAAATGAAAGTTCCAAATTTAAGACTTTTAAAGACCTGTAGACACCCTGGGGATGGCAAAGGATTGAATGTCCTCATTAGACAACCGAAAACGGCATCATTAAAAATGCAAATTTTTTAAGAGACAGAGACAGAAATGATTATCGCCACTAGGATTGCACACTAATAGTGCATATGTCAGATGATGAACCATGAGGTATACCATGCACAGGCCTTTGATGTACCCTGAGGAATAATGAAACAAGGAGTGTACCGGGACTCAAAAAATTTTGATTAATGAAGTAATGAACACTTTCAAGGCATACGAAAGAAATCATATTCTCATGATCATTTCTCTGCAATAAAAATGTTTAAGTGAAGTGGCCTAAATCTCATGATCATTACCTATGAAATGAGAAAAATACTGGGAATAAAAGGCTTGTACATACATATACAGAGTGTTCTCTTGTGATTTTAACCGATCTTTTTATGCAGGTCTTTTCTATGGGCACAAATACATAGGACTTGCTGAGATCATAATATGCACTAAATATTGCAGGTGTACATGTAATACACAAATAAGAAGACAATAACCAGAAACCAGTTCACAAGCTTCTACATGGACTAAAAACCAGTGTTCTCCACAGGGCTCGAGTTAGTGAGGCAGGTCTATCCCTTCTCCACACACGTGACACGGGAAAAAATAGCAGTTCTTTTTGAAAAAAATTCAAATATCCAATTCATTTTTTTGAAAAAAACAGCAAAAATAAGGTGTTCTAAGACTTAACATGTATTTAAAGTCATCATATATTGCACATGGATGTGGTTAAAACAACCCAGGGGGTTATTTTCTAAAATGAATTTGCTCCTCTAAATTGGTCAGCACCCCATTTTAACAGGGCAGCCCGCCCTGTTCAAAGAGCCTGTGGTGAACACTGTATAACCATTACAACTTCAGCGTTGATTGGACTGATCTGTACAAATAATTCAATCATTTTTCAAAGATAGATAACATATTTCAGGCTTCAAGTATTAAAAAGCACATTTTTTCTTGAAAATTTCTTTGATACTTTTGGTGTTTTTACTAAAACTTTGAAGATGATGAGCAGAAATTCAGATAACTGTACATGAAGAAGGAATCTGACCACTATTTTCATACTTCTCGTCACGTACAGTATTGTCATTCCTCAGTTCCTGGTTGCGCATATCTTACGAAACTAAACCGCCAGCAGCAGAGACGCCAACCTCAAAATTACTCCCATCAGTAATTTTGCCCCCGTGGAAAATACAGGCAAATCCGTAGGGTTAGCATCTCTGCAGCAACCGTTACCATCCTTGACTGAAGTGTGAGAGTGAACTGCTTAACTTAGCATACATGTACATGCATTCCCTTAAATGGATAAAGCCAGGTGGCCATCCATATTTGGTATACATTCAGGTGAACCTCGGTCAAGTTCCAAAACATAACATTTGGAAACCTTCCAACTTCCTGGTGACTCATACAATACATACATGTACATGTATGAGTAGTACATGTAGGATTACATGTGAACACCCAATGCCAGATAAATACCGTAGAATCACCTTTCTCCGGTCAGTGTCAGATATATTATTCATTGGCTGTTCGTGCCCCTTTTCGTGAGCGGCCAATGACAGTTCGCCATGCAGTCCCTGTTGAAGTCATGCCACTGTGGCGATGACTCCGCTGTGTCGGTTTCAATGACTGTGAGGGTAGCGTATTGTTATTGACTTTCGGACGTTGGTGAATTGATCATGCGGGAATCGTTGTCTCGTCAACGCGAAGTCACGCCGATACAAATAGAGTATTGTGCGGTCAGTAATCCGGGGCTATGCTCATGCATAATCATGACGAAGGTGTTTCCCATTGAACTTCGAAGTTTAT
Organism: Notospermus geniculatus; assembly: GCA_002633025.1. Lineage (NCBI taxonomy): Eukaryota > Metazoa > Nemertea > Pilidiophora > Heteronemertea > Lineidae > Notospermus > Notospermus geniculatus. The sequence continues at coordinate 68,162 of NMRB01002681.1, forward strand.
AATGAAGTGACCGGAGAGAGGTGATTCTACAGTATTACCAAAATGCCTGCCGCACACAATAAAATTTTTCACCAAAGAATTTTCTGAAAATGCTCAAAAATGAGGGTCAACAAGTCTATACACATAAAGCCATACAGGCCCTGAATCTGTGGTTCAAAAGTGGGCCAAAAAAGGTCTTCTGCCCCCCCCCCACCCGGACCAAAAAGCTAAATACGGCCCTGATCATTTGACCGTGCGCAGCGGGCATAATACACTGCACAATCCAGGAAACATTCAGAAACCTCAGGTTCGTAACAACAATCTGGCATGAATGTAGATTACGTAAAAACATTTTAAATCAATTAGTCAAGTCAGTCTCCAAGTATGGCAATGGTTTTCAGTTAATACAACTTCATTAAACTAGGATCAGAGTTAGGCTCAATCTAATCTAAGGTAGTGAGTCTGACCTAATCGATTAAGCAAAAGAAAAAAATCTGGAATTCAGCATCCAACAACATGGTTATTTGACTGCTACGCCGAAACTAACCCATTCGAGTGGTTAATTCAGAGGACAGCAGTGCAATACATGTAGCTCACTCCGGATTGGGGACTACATGAGCTAACCATCAATTTTTTAAAAATGAATACTACCAACTAGGTGTTCACTTTACAATTTTTACAAGTTGGTCGAGTTGGTCCTTTATAGTATATACTACATGTAACAATACATGCTTCAAGACAAGAATATGGAAAATAAACAAAAAATCTTACAAGTCCAGTATTTGTCACTGTTTGGTACATTCTAATTCCTTCCATTTCATTTTCACAATGTCAGTGGAAGTTTCCAAAACATGGAAGAAACAATTTGCATCAATAGAATTGGGTCTGCTCTGTTTAACCAAGTCCTCTAATACTAGGGAGCAGTCCACAATGTTGATTCCGCCTTCTCAATCTTGGGACATTATCTTAGTTCACCAAAGCTAGAATATTTTCATGGGAGATCTCATCAAAATCTGATGCCTCGATGGATTTACTTATTCCAAGAACTTTCTTTACAGCATCTTTGCTTGAAGCATACAACATCCTCTGCTTGACAGGAACTTCGTCTGGACACCTAAAATGAAGAATACCAAAATTGGATAGCTACAGGTCAGGTGAGCTTGAAAACATGAACAATCGGATAGTGACTCGTACATCATAAATACAAAGTGTCAAGTGAAAAATAGGACACTGTCATCTTGAGACAGCAAGTGTTCTCACCTTCTCTAAATAATATACATAGTGTGTAGGCCTATGAGAAAACAGCATGATATAGGCCTAGGCCTACACACCCCGTGATCCAACCCTAAAACCTACCAATGGATAAAAACGAGGGATTCCTTCTCCCTGCCTGCGTCCTCAGCCATGAATTTGTACCCATCGTACAAGTACCACCTCGGGGTATCAATCTGTACTTTCTTCATGAAGGCTTTATAACGCAACTTTTCAATATCAACCCTGCTGACGTCTGGCCCAACATCTTTCATGTCGGCATCCTTTTGAGTCATGCTGCCATCAACGTCGAACACGATTTCCGTCTTTGCATCATTTACTTTGAACGCCAGAAAAGCGTAGTTTTTCCTTTCTGGACCCTTATTAAATGCGTCAGCAAGCGTTTTCACATCAGGAGCTACCTTTACACCACTAGCCATTTTTATTTCGACCACCCGAAAGGGAGATAAATGGAATTTTAAACAAGAAATGCAGAGCAAAACGGACAATGCCGGCTATGGGAGGTTCCGGAAATGTTGTTGTTGTCGCCGTGAAACGATATAGTTTGGCCTGTGTATTTCTGTCGGTGCCGTAAGGCTCCATCCTCTCCGAGAGGACTGACGTGGAGGAACGGCAAACCTCCGTGCTGATACTTCCCACACTGCTTTTGAAATGAAATCAGCCTGGAATAATCAGCAATTAATGCTTCTTTAATATCGATCACAGTCGCAGCACCCAGGTGCTGCATGTGGAACCTGCACGAATCCAGGTAAAAAGGCACTGGTAAAAAAGGGGTAAAAAAGGCGGGGGTGGCGCAGTGGATACATCGGCGCCTGCCACCACTGAGGTCGCGGGTTCGATCCCCGGTCGTTCAAAAGTGGCTTTATGTGGTAGAGAGGGCGATCTCTCCTCGACATCGTAGGTTTTCTCCGGGAGCTCCGGTTTCCTCCTACATATCGTAAATATCGCCTCAATATTGTTTGATGAGTAGCTATATGCCCTAAGTGGGCGCTTGCACTCCTGAAATAATATTTTAAAATAAAAAAGGCACAGTATTACTAATACCGTGCCTTTTTTATTAGGCACTGCACCGATTTCAAATTTTCTTTCTTCTTTATATTCAACTTGCCTGACTGACCAACATCTGCAACATTTCCCTTTTAAAATCTCAAGAGAAAATGCCTCTTTTGGCATTTTTTAGCAGAAATAAATCCCACTCACAGAGTGAGTCATGTAGAAACACCTCTGGGACAGCCCCTCTGATTTTGTCCCCACACTGAGGTGGTGGGGACAACAATAATGCTCATGAAATCCATTTATGCTTCTTCCTGCCTCAACATATTTTTATGACTCACATTGACCAGCGGGGCCGTTACCCTCACAACTTGAAAAGACTGCATGGGGTTTCACGCAGATATCAGGATTAGCAAGTGTCTTTAGTCCCCCATTCCTGAGAGGTCCGCCCCACATAAGGAAACAGCTAGATGCATGCCCGTTCTGGATTTGAAACACACAAGCAATGATCTCATGGGCAACGTCGATTCCCTGAACTAAATTACTGCAATTAACAAGGACATCAAATGTGCGTTGGTGCTGTTTTATTTCAAAAATATTTTTCAATGATTTACATCTGGATACACAAATATTTTCATCACCACATGCGCAAAAATATATCCATCTGATATTCTCATTTCATAAAAAATCTACTGGGGATGCATATGGCTTTTGATGGAGTGCCAGGAGAGTCAAACAAGCTCTTTGAAATATTTTCTGTTGATGATTGCTCAACTTCATGGCGGCCATGTTTCTCATTGTGTGCTGCCCCCTATACTCTTAAGCTGATTCTTTGTGACTAAGGGCCGTATTCACGGGTCACACTTTCATTAAAGTCTGACTTTTCTCAATGCTTCAAGCACAGAGAAAGTCTAACTTAAGCTGTACTTTAGGCTAAAGTGCGACCCGTGAATACGGCCCTAAGAGTCATTGATTCCATACCCAGAACCGGTACCACCGGTTCAGATCAAACTACATACCGGTACCAGTAGGCCTACCGGTACTCAATACTGGGTAGTACCAGTGGCGGGTACCAATAACAAAACCAAAATGCTCATCCTTGATCATCAGGGGGTAGTACCAGTGCCGGGTACCAATAACAAAACCAAAATGCTCATCCTTAATCACAAGGGGGCAAACTCCCGGTGCACATGTCACATGCAATTACGGTACCGGTACCAAACCGGTACTCAATGGCCGAGCAACCAATGCGGAACCCGCGCGACAATAGATGGCGCAGCGAGTATAAGACCCGAATGATGTACCGACTTTTTTCGCTGTTGACGTCGCACCGTCAAAACATTTGGTGTACATTTTTCTACACAATTTTCCACGGGATTTTCCCCAAAAGACGTCAATTATATTGCATCCTGTGGCATTTCTGACAAAACAAAGCAGTGAATGAAGAACACTGAAAATGAAACAGGGCCGTGTAATTTAATCAAAATCTAACCAAACAGATTGGTTTATTTTGGGGCAAAAAGTAGGCCTAAATGGAAATACTGTCAGAAAATAGGACTTCCGGATCTTACACTGACAGTGCCATGTCGTGGCGTTAGTTCGCGGGTTCCTCATTGATCCAAGTTGACTTCCTTAATTCTAACCCTATGCACCCACCAAAAACACATACTGTATGTGGCACTGTGAAACATTTCATCTCAAGCCACTGAAAATAAGGGGTCAGTCAAGGACATGCACCAAACTCATTATCAAAATGTCAGGTACGCGTACCGGTACCTATTAGAACAGTTGGTGCCTGTCATTTTGTCAGGCAAAAACAACAGATTTTTACTGCAATAATCCATTATACCGTAATGTCAACAGTAAATTATAGATGTCAGGCTCAAAATAATCAGTCCGACATTATGTCAAGAACCAGTCGAAAACACCATGATTTTCAGGCAAGTGGTCTCCAAAATGCAGCTCCACAGAAATTATTTCTTCAAGGTACTTCCATACAAGCGATTGTTTTCATCTACCATACTGGTACTTGTTCTTCACAATATTTGGCCCAGGGGACAATACACTGATTTTTGCGCATCCATGGGATGCTAAATATGCAGTGTATGGCAGATCCAGGGAAGCAATTTCCCAGGAATTGAATGATTTTCTTGGAGACAAAATGTGATATGTATGTGATACAAGAAGTGAAAACAAAACAAATTTTCCAACAACTTCACCTATAAAACAGGAAGGAACTGCAACGTCCACGAGAATGATTGGACTAAAGGTGCCTCTCCACGTGAGAGTTTCCTCGCGCGAGTTGACTCTCTATGGGCAACTAAACTGCGAGCAGCAATTGTTTATGTCATTGGTCCCAGCGTAAGCCGTGAGGAACAAATAATGGTGAATTGCCCATTGTGAGCCAAGTTCTGCAAGAAAACTCTCACGTGGAGAGGCGCCTTAAGATTTATGGAGAGAAATTCCCCAAATCATTTACATGTGTGGCCAAGGAAGAAAATAATGTTGGGATAACTTTAAAAGGTAGTCTCACCAGGTTTCCTGCTAAAAACTGACCTCTGCCAGAAAACTATATACCGGTACCGGTAGTCTACAGTAGGCTATTCCGGACCGGTAATTTTTGATGAGGTTAGAGCGCGGTGGCATAATGGTTAGGGCTGTGGACTCGTGATCGAAGGTCGCGGGTTCGATCCCTGGCCGTGCCACTCTGTAACTCTAAACTGGCCTGAAATGTCCATTGTGTGCGCTATATTGTGGCTGCCCTTTCGTTTCTACAGAAAGGTTTCTGAATCATAGGCTGGGGTAATAATGTGTGAAGCGCTTAGAGAGCGTAATACGCTATGAAGCGCTATATAAGAACTCACCATTATTATTATTACCGGTATTTAATATTACATTCTGCGACTTCAATTTGAGATTCTACAAGTCCCTACCTTTCAAAGTCACGCCGACTGACGGTACAAGATTTTTGCGTCATGATACTTCCGGCAAATGATACTTAATGTTAAATGTGACCCGTGCCAGCAAACTGAGTCGGAATGCGCGGAGAAGACACAAAGTGCACCATGGGATTGTTGATTTCAGTATTGTCTGGCCATTGTGAAATTTGACTCTGGTGTCGTCTTGAGTCTTCTTTCCGGTGCATTCCGACTCGATTTGCCGGCAGGGGTCACAAATGTCAGATAAATGATACTTTATGTATGTCATCACCAAAACCTTGTTATATAAAATAGATATATACCAGTATACAACCATGTGTACCATCCCAAAACAAAGCTTCCAGAGAGCCAAATATCAAAACACCAACAGATATATTTCCACCACCCGATATGTCAAAGATGTTATGTTTTTCAAGGTCACCAAGTTTACTCAAACCCAAAAGGAGTACCGGTAAGTTACATGTACATTCCGGTATATTCTCCAGGAAAACAGCACGAGCTCAACTGATGCAGAATGTCGTAAAGCCCCCCCCCCCAACCTGCATGCACCTTTGGCACATGTGATTTACAACTTATAAATATGCCTATTCCTCTATTTGCCCCACATAAACCAGACATTTTGTATCAGGGATCAAAGTTCATTCTGAAAAAGCAGATTTTAGTCAAACAGCCCAAAAACCAAGTCGCACACAATACAAAATGCATTAGAACATCAATTTTTTTGGTCGCACAGAGCAAAATCCATTAGTCGCATTTTAGGCCAAATGGTCATGAACTTTGAACCCTGTGTATAACCACAAATGTTTTCAACCCTACTACCTGTAGAAAATACAACCGGGATCCCGGAATGAGTCCGGGTGGAATCCCACCGGGAACTCAGTGGGAATCCCAGTTACAGGTACATTTTCTGCGGGGAAGTTTTTGTTTTGATCTGCAAATAACTGATACCACACCACAGATAAGTTAATTCCACTGTGAGATGTGACGATGACAGGACATGGATGACGTCAACGACTGGCAAATTGCCTTGTTAGGTGAGGACTCAATACACAAACCAACACTCGATCACTTACGAAGGAGATAATAGATAACAACCAACCTTTCTACATATCACACATTATAACACTTTTTTTCAGCCATAGCACTTTTTGCTTTAGATTTTTTTTGTTTTTTTTTAGGTGGGAATGGTAACATTCCTGTACCTTGATACAATACACCAACATTTCACAAACAGGGGACATAAAAGTGGGAGAGGTTAGGATCTTATTTTACTCTTCGCTCAAATACATGTACCAATGAGTCATGAAGAACTACAACTCTGACAGTGCAGGTCTGCCATCCTCCCACAGCAGGAGTTTTTACCTCGCTCCTCTTGTAAGAGGAACGAGACCAAAGCCCTGCTGTGGGAGGATGAGGTCTGGGCTTCAAGCACTCCAGTTTCTTCCTGCTGCACATTAGAAATATTTGTCCACTTGTCTATGGAGGTTCTTCACGTGACGTCACATTTCCATGACGACACAAGCCGTGGCCATAAAAATGTCAAGCGACGTCACGGCATGAACACAGCGTCAACACACTGATCCTGATGTCAGAATGTCATGACGAGATAGTTCTGACGTCATCGCCGGCCAATTGACGGCCAACATGGCCAATTCTTTGCAGTCACATGACCGTTGTGACGTCAGTGAAGAACCTCTATAGAACCATAATGCCAGATTTGGTTCTCAGCTCTGGATTCAATACTGGTATTCTTTATATTTATTCAGGAAGAAAATGAAGCTCGAGGAAGAGTTACACATGACCTAGTCAGAGGAAATTTGGGACATCATCATAACTTGAATCCACACTTGCTGCTGGACAAAAATAAATAACTTTTATTAATTCGTCACTTCCTTTGTTGCCAGACCTCTTCATCAACTGACCTCTCCCATCGAAGTGGCCATTCGGACGGCCAAATATGAAATTAAAGGGCGAGGAATGAAATCGTCACATTTTGGCCTCATACAATGTGTAGCACCAATGCAATGACCTAATGTTGAGGAGGTCAATACGCTATACAAGAATACAAGAACCCGAGCACAGGAAATTTCCACCAAAGATCACTCTAGGCCTGAAAGAGTTACCAGTACCTTATTGGTTCAACTGACAGGCTAACTCCTAACATTATTGTCAGCTTATGATGTAACCCACACAAGTACATATTTCTACAGTGCAAGAGGAAGGCCTGCACATCCTTTCTGAACATGCTTTATGTACCGGTATTTACAAGTGGAAATTTTATCGCCAGCAATAATTTAAAATGCTTGTAATTGCCAAAGCTCAGCCAGACGGCATAACAAAAACATATAAAGTACCGGTAATACCCAAGAGCAATAAGTTAAATTTTCCCCATTTATGGAATTCCAAAAACATATAAAGTAATACCCAAGAGCAATAAGTTAAATTTTCCCCATTTATGGAATTCATATGCGAGCAACTTATATTTACATATCTCTCGAGCGGGATCCCGAAAAGTGAACAAAGCTGCATGAAATAGCCCTCTGCCTATAATGCGCACAATAACAGAGATTAAACAGCCCCAGCCGGCGATGGTCGTGCGTCGAAGTATGAACTAGGCTTAACTGGTACATGTGCAGCAATTAGGAAAAGTACATTATGAAAAGATTAACGAGTGGAAGGAAACATCAAATTGAACTGAGTAGAATCACAAGCGGCTGATTTTTTTTTCATTTAGTGGGTTGGAGAGAGGAACATGAACATCGCACCGATATGTCAGATGATATATTTTAATGAGCCCCAAAATTGAGTGGTTGCAAGAGAAAGCGTTACTTTGTAATAAACTCAACAGATAACAGAGAGTAAAACTTAACTTGAGAACACCAGATGCCCAATGTGACTACTACTCTTTAAGAAGCCCGACAGGCATTAAACCAAATTCTCGTGCCGTTTTTCTTAAATCCGGTGTACCTAAGATACCTTGTCCTTTGAGGTAATTCTGACATTTGAGAGGCACAGTGTGGCTGGTGAGGGCATAAAGGAAACACGTTTCGGCGTAAAATTCCCGCATATCTTCTTGAAGGCAGTATTCAATGAAGCGGCGAAGTGGGAGAACATGACTAATAGGACTCATCCAGTTGGTGAGAAAATCTTCCACGATGTGGTGGATTCGTTGCGGTTTTGGTAGTGTTTCATGTTTCTTTCGCTCGTCCATATCCATTTCTGCAAATAAAGACTGACCATTAACAAAGATGGCTGAATTAGTGGCCACAAATCTAAATAGTAGATAGAATACACCTTTGTTTCAACTAAGAAATGACTGTGCGCCACATATGATACCCTAAAGCGAAATATGTTCGTGGGGAAAAATTCTCGCGAAAAACACGAATTGCTGCGGCACTCGCTAGATTTTTTCTCCGTGAATGCAAATTACCGTCAACACCCGCCATACGCAACGCGAATTTTGTTCACCACTAAATCCTACATGGATGAGTCATCAGCACTAGTTGACCAATGCAGCATGGGGATTCCCATCGTGATGTCATTCCCGGAGTCTCCCTTGTGCGCAAAACGAGTGTTTACACATAACAAGCATTGCGGTATGCTGCTGACAGTACAGGTCGTGCCAGGATATAGAGCTTCCTGCTTCCTGAGAAGTGTGGTGTCGATCTTCTTCATTGTTCAGGGTGTGACACTCGCGAATATATTTCTCCGCAGAAAATTTTTACAAGGCCCTGTGTACTATACCGCGAATATTTCTCCCTGCGAATGTTGGATTTTTAGGCCATTTGCGAACATTTAGGACGCGAAAATATTTCGCTTTATGGTAACATCTATATATTCTGATGGCCAAGTCCAAAATTTTAAATTCAGTTCGTGAACGCACAAAGTTTTTACACATTAGCATTAAAATCATGTATGATACTCGATATTGTCACAATAGACTTACTTGTAGGTAAAGGACTGTAATAGTAAAATACTGGGTGCAAGAAATTGGAATTGAAGGCATCTGATGGATGCCCAACAGCTCGATTAACACGGAAGATGTCTTTCCCAGGGCCTGAAAAATTGGCGCCATATTCCAAGACCATTACGACTGCACGGCTGGCTGAATGTCCAGTTGAGTTGAAGACATCATGGATGAGGTTTATGGGATATTCTTCTAAGTATTCAAAAGTTTTGCCGTCACTGAAATGATGAAGAAGGAATGCATGGAATATTCGCAACAGCTATTCAAGGATGAGTACTATAAATCAGTGTTAAAAGAATGATGAATCATAAGCACGACAATTCTCATCTGCTTCATGCAGTGAACACAAGACACTTTGCTAATTAATGCAGGATACTTACTCGCTAATTAACGCAACATCCCCAAGCATCTGGAACATCTGGTAAATACCAGAGCCTTCATTCATCCTTTTTACAAATGCATTCACCAGTTCAGTAGTTGGTAAGGAAATGGAGGGCCACGGGACTTGGTGGTTTCGCCACTCAAGCAGGTGATGTAAGGCACGGTCTGCAAAATAAATTACCACGTCATCTTTTGCTTCTCAAAAACAGGACGAAAGTATATGCAGCAGGAATGTTTGAAGATGGGGATTTGGCCTAGTGGTTAAGGCGTGCTGCCCCTGAGTGCTGGCGATTGATGCCTTATGCGAGGGTCCATGGGTTTGAGTCCAGTAGGAAGCTATCTCTTTCACCTTGGAAACCTGTTATTATTTCATCCCCAGCAATGTTTAGATCACAAAAATAGGTTTAGGGGGACACCAACGAACTTAAATGAAATGGTCCATGGACCATGTGCTCACCTGGGTGAACGTACCAGAAAAACAAATGACAAATGTTAAATCGAAATGTTCCAAGGTCATGTATCCTCGTTAGATGCACCTGATAAAAATTTGGAGACAATCCAGTTACAGTTCAGGAGTTGTTGGACTTTGAGCTTTGGTTTTGGCCACCTGGTGGCCAAGCGGAGAATTGAATCGGACCGAAAGGTGGTGTCATAGGTCGTCTGACATAGG
>NMRB01002681.1:78613-93794 GCA_002633025.1 Notospermus geniculatus
TCAGATCGGACCGAAACTTGGTGTCATAGGTCATCTGACCTAGGGGTATATATGTACCAAGTTTCAGATCAATAGCTCCAGCAGTTACGAAACGTGCCCTGCTAACGGAACAGGACGGACGACGACGACGACGGACGCAGACCCACGACAAGAGCTCACCCCAGGTGAGCTAAACATCTCAGAAGACAAGTTTACTTACTAGTGTATCTATACCCATGAATGAAACCACCAGCAGATTTCCGATAGTCAAGAGAATGGCTGATAGTTCCAGCAAAGAATAAGCCTGGCATGTCAGCAGATTCATAGTTGTGGTTTATTAGAGGGTATTTCTTCCTGCGGCCCTTGCCAAAACCTGGGACTGATGAACTGTAACGGTGAAAAAGACTTGTTAATCGCCTGAAATGGAAGTCTGGAGGAAGCTGCCACTAGCTACCAAAACACATTTAGCATTACTCGATGAGTATAGACCATGTGCACGTGACGTCATCATTGATGTCATAATTGGCACGTCAGCCATTTTGGACGGCATCTGACGCTACAAATGCGTTGGACGTGCCGTCCAAAATGGCGGCATCTCGACGTCGCGGTGACGTCATAATCGTTGCTGCATGTCCTCTATAGGGAAAGACTATGGCAATTAATTAAGTTCCGTAACATGTACATGCTATGTACATGTATAAACCGATCAGATTTAGCAAGTAAAGTTCAGCATAAGGGACACACTCCGCGTGAGCTACTGCATAATCCTGTCTGCAGTCAGACGTACTTCACTGCGGACAGCAAATATAGAATGATAGACCCTGGAGGAGTACTGTGTATATTTATAGATCGTGGCTGCAGGGCTGGCCTAATACATTAGTTTTGCAGTAGCTCACACGGAGTGTGTCCCTTAAAGGAGTTAGACGCCGAAGTTGTAAACAAGCTGGTCTGTTTACAAATATGGTCGGCAAACTAGTTATATTCCTTCGTGCAGGTGGCAGCACCCGTGATCGTTAGACTGGTTCCCGGTCCAATGCAACTCACTCACGATATTCACGTCAGTACATATCACCGGCAATAGGTGGCAGCACCGCAGGCGTCCGTGGATAGAGAACCAGTGAGTGAGTGTTTACAACTTCGGCGTCTAACTCCTTAAATGAGTCTCTGGTACGTACTTATGGAATATACCGGAGTCAAATTGGAAGCCCAAACACCTGATGATGACGTCGTAAGCTTCCCGCATGGCGTAGTTATCATAGTTATCTGAGGCGGACTCCACTTCAACTGGCAAGGCATATAACTTATCCCCTCTCTTGACTACCTTCATTTGCTCAATGGGCGCTTCTAACACACCATCCAAAGACTTGAGCTGATACGTATCTAACAAATTATTATTCACAGCCCTGCAATAAGCAAGAGAACACTGATTTATTACCAGCAGGTTTGAATATTTTGGAGAATTGAAATCGTTAATTTTCTCTGTCTCATAAACGCTTTCTCGCATAGCTGGAGAACTTGGGGAGGGGTAATTTTGAAATTATACTGGGTATCAAAAATCCCTGGTGGAGGAATGCCAAGAATTGTTCAATAACGTGAGCGTGGGTTGCTTACCTTAGATCTCCAACATAGTGGGTTGCCCAGGACAACCTAACTCGTGTCCGTCCCAACATGTGGATAAGATTTGTGGCACCATAGATGTGTTCAGCAGTCTCAAATGCAGAATTACCTCTGCCTGTAAGACAAAATACAAGAACAAACATCAGAAATTAGAACACGGGACATTTTTATCCCGGACTTTGGTTACGGCATGACATGGAATGATCGGTAAGAAGCACAGAACCCTCGGAAGTACCATGAGTGATATCATCAAATTCATCAATGAGATATCTGGAATGTAGACAGCATCAGGTTAGTAATGGTTGTAATTCATAGATGGCAGCTCCTGTGACCCCGTGAATGTCACAGCATAAAATACGGAAAACGCACAGGATATAACCAGAGGTCCTTGGGGAGCCTTTCTTAATGGCTCATGCCCACACAAGACCGATTTCATACTTTATTCAAAAGGGTACCCGGTATTATTCGTAGGGCCAAAATTGACCTCCCGACTATGCAAACAGTTAGGAGCAGGAAATTATAGCGTAAACGTTGATTTAGAATTTGGGGTATTTTAAACTGACAATGTGAACCTTTGCATCTTTGGAGGTAAATGGCAAATGATCAAAACCTTTTCAAGTCATTTAATGATAATATCAACACAATACCATGACTATAATGTTTCCGAACATGTAACAGAAACCATTCACTACAGAACGCTTTCAAATGGTACAGGATAAGATTTGTGGCACCATAGATGTGTTCAGCAGTCTCAAATGCAGAATTACCTCTGCCTGTAAGACAAATACAAGAACAAACATCAGAATTAGAACAAAGGAAATTTTTATCCCAGACTTTGGTTACGGCATGACATGGAATGATCGGTAAAAAGCACAGAACCCTCGGAAGTACCATGAGTGATATCATCAAATTCATCAATGAGATATCTGGAATGTAGACAGCATCAGGTTAGTAATGGTTGTAATTCATAGATGGCAGCTCCTGTGACCCCGTGACTGTCACAGCATAAAATACGGAAAACGCACAGGATATAACCAGAGGTCCTTGGGGAGCCTTTCTTAATGGCTCATGCCCACACAAGACCTTGCAATGGTTTAAAGATTTCATACTATTCAAAAGGGTATTATTCGTAGGGCCAAAAAATTGACCTCCCGACTATGTAGAAACTGTCAAACAGTTAGGAGCAGGAAATTATAGCGTAAATGTTGATTTAGAATTTGGGGTATTTTAAACTGACAATGTGAACCTTTGCATCTTTGGAGGTAAATGGCAAATGATCAAAACCTTTTCAAGCCATTTAATGATAATATCAACACAATACCATGACTATAATGTTTCCGAACATGTAACAGAAACCATTCACTACAGAACGCTTTCAAATGGTACACGATAGCACCATTTGTTCTACACATTCAATACAACCTTTTACGCCATATAAACATGGGTTATAACTACCTAGCAAACAATATCAAGTTGTTCTTGAGTCAATGGCCCTCATGATTCTGTGAAGTAACATATCATATTTCTGTAGTGATAACGATAGCAAGATTGATTTTTCATTAGATGCTAGGATTCTATGTTTTACGGCGAGTTTTAATATACCCAATGAGGTTGAGAGGCTAGGAATCGAGGTATGGTTCATTCTTTGACATTGGCTGCAATATTTGGCTATCGATTTGGTGCTTGACTTCGAAATTTCCAAGAAATGCTCCCAATGTCAGAACTTAAGCCAGGGGTACATCGCACTTGCGACTGGAAATAACTGATCTGATCAGTCACTGGTGATGTACGTGCTGCGCGCACATCGCAAATTCAGCAACTCAGTAAGACTAGGAAGATCCAATCAGTCGTCATGTCCAGACCACAGACATCACACTTGCAAATGGCAGCAACTCATGTAACATCCGGGGCATTGAGACTCGACGAGACTCGGTTTTGTTCAGAAAACTGGCACTGAGGAGCCACGGTGGTGTAGTGGTTCGGGCCTCCGACTAGCGGTCAGAGGGTCCCGGGTTCGAATCCCACTGGGCATGAGACTTTGGGCAAGTCTCTTTGCCTCACTGGCCTCTCTCCACCCAGGTGTATAAATGGGTACTGGTCGGGAATGCTCTGTGAGCAGCTCATCTGAGTTCTACTGAAAGGTTTCAGGATAGACTGGGGTTAAAGTGTACCGTTGTTGATATCTGACTATAAACCCAAACTTTAACTTTTTTTTAAAACTGATCAGTCGCAAGCCCACGTACATCGCAGCGACTGAACGAAACGGGTACAACTAACTAGACACTAGAAAGTTGAACATGTGCAACTTGTGACAAGTGGCACAATCTCAGTTCCAGCGACTCGCAAGGGTGCGTACATTGACCCTTTCTGCCGACTGATCAGTCGCCTCCAGTTCAAGCTAGATCCCCCCAGTCGCCAGTAGCTCAGTGGCGACAGGTTGTCTCCAGTCGCAAGTGTGATGTACATTAGTTAGACTTTAGGCTAGAAAGGATGCCTGCAGAATCCTACGACGAAATCATTCCTTTCGTGGAAATATTTCGAACCCAATACAGACAGCTCAATCAGATTATACTTGACACAACGATCTTAGAGGGATGGTCAGAGTGATGGATTGGAGGGATCCCAAAGGCGTGTCACAACTAGAACCAATTAAGTTTCGAACCATGGATTAAGGAGGGATATCAGTCTAACACAGATATGTAATCCTCTCTGATGAACAAATGAAGTTCATTGGGTTTCCACCCACAGCTTGAGGCAACGTTGGAGAGCAGCACGGGAGTGTCACATTGGAGTAAAGTAAACAGTGGTAAAGCTCCAAGTGCCAATTTTAATTGGCACTTGGGTTTTTTTACAACCTGCAATCTTTTTTTTGCAGTAACGAGTTGTACATATTTGAAGTACATACAGATGTCGTTTTTACAACCTGCCATCTTGAGGCAACGCTGGAGAGCAGCACAAGAGTGTCACATTGGAGTAAAGTAAAGCTCCAAGTGCCAATTTTAATTGGCACTTGGATTTTTTTACAACCTGCAATCTTTTTTTGCAGTAACGAGTTGGACATATTTAAAGTACAGATGTCGTGTGATATGAGGTACACTCGGTGTAAAGCCGGTGACAGACTGGCGTGTACGCAATTCATCGTGCAGGCGTTCCGCCAACCAGATTCTTTGGTAGGTGTTTCAATCCGTGTTACGACTTCACCGATTGGTTGACCGCTTTCCCGACGCATTGCTTACGTGCCAGTCTGTCACCGCCTTTATACCCCTACAGACTTATAGGTCACGGTTGTGAATCTTCTTTCGGGTTATGAAGACATTTTTGGACATTGCTTCCGCATTCGGACAATGCCTCCCACAGCTGGGACTGATGAGAACTAGACATACAGTGATTGCGAGCAATCACTAAATCTACCCCCGCTCTGGACGGCAGCCATGGCGGCCATATTGGGTGCGCCACGAGTCCGATTTTCGAAAGGAACCTTTCTATGGTCAACAGGAATCTACCACATTAAAACGAAAGCAATCCATGCAGCCGTTCTCCCTTAAATGAGCGGAAACCGAAATCAAGACGGCAGCCATGGCGGCCATATTGGATGCGCCACGAGTCCGATTTTCAAAAGGAACCTTCCTATGGTCAACAGGAATCTACCACATTAAAACGAAAGCAATCCCTGCAGTCGTTCTCCCTTAAATGAGCGGAAACCGAAAGGTGAACGCACACACGCACGAACGAACGAACGAACGAACGAACGAACGAACGAACGAACGAACGAACGAACGCACGAACACACGCACACACGGACGAGTTGAAAACAGTATACCCCCACCAACTCGTTGGCGGGGGTATAATTAATCACATCAAAGTCAAAAATTTTGATCACCCGTTAAACCTATTGCTGACCCATCATATTGCACTCGATGCTGACTGATTTCCTTTGGGAACATGAGTGAAGCTTCATCACAGACGGATTGACAAACACGGGCACGTCTGCCAGCTGAGAACCTCTGGTTAGTGGAATCAGATCATGGAATTACAGAAGAATTGGCTGAACAGTAACACGTCATGCAGCGGACACATTTCTCTGCTCTGAGAGCCAAATTTGGGCATTGGTCAGATAATCTCTCACCTTTCCAGAAAGATATCAGAGTCGGTAACGCTATCATCCTTTTGTGGAGTTCACTTGATAGAGTAACTGTCTTCCACCATCAACTACACTCCTCTCGCAGTGTTTTGTTTCGCTCCATACCCACTACTGTTCCTGCTGCCGTGCTGGAGAAAGAGTTTTAGGATTTTGCTCAGTTGCAGCCTGATGGCGGGCGCTGATTGGTTGGACCGTAGTGGTGCCATCTGGCGGTAAATCGGCAGAATACCGGCCATTCGAAGCAGTGGTTTGTGAAGCGTAGGTACGGAGCGAAACAAAACACTGCGAGAGGAGTGTACCATCAACCCGTACCCGCAAGGACAAAAATAAATAGCCTACTGGGCGTTAATCATCGAACTTTCGAAACATGGTTTTGTTCTTGAGTTTCAATTATCCTGAACAGTAACATTGAATATTTCATTGCTGATGTTAGAAAATAGATCTGCTGCGACCGGCAATCCGGCTTAAATTCAATTTCGATGTCATCGTAACAAGTCATTAGTCACCCACACACCCACACTGAACCGACGTGTTATGTACCAAATACTGGAAGTGCATTAGTCATGTTCCATGGCAGGTCGAGGTGTAGACCTCACAGTTAGCAAAGAGCCAAATGGACAGACAGTCATTCATCACGGCAAGAGTGTGGGTACTGGGGCAGCAGAGAGGCAGAGATCAGAGCTGAAGCCCACCCAAGACCGAGGGTACCCTCAATCCTGGACGGGATCTTAAAGAAGCACGATATGCGATCTCAAAGCGGTATTTTGATTGCCAACGTAGAGGGAGCCATCTAGCAGCAGCAATACGAAGTACAAATAAACCATTACAAAATGTACATAGTACATTGGGTCCATTCACCGACAACGTAGTCAGTCCCTGGGGTCGGAGAGTGGTGTGCACAACGATGGTGGCACCGCGGCTGTCGAGAAAATGGCAATACTGGCTCCTTTAAGCGGGCTCAAGTGCAGTAAGTGGAAGATATTAGCAATGGGAGTGGAGCGTTGGAGAATTCTCAACTGTGACAATGCAGTCTTGAGTTCGTTGGACACTGCATGTCCACTACTGTCAAGGTTTTCTAAACCGGTTTGCCAACATCCTAACGACTGACAGCAGACTGATCAACATCGGAACATGATGTCTTTAGTCTCATTAATTACGAGCTATAAATAGCCAAGTAATTACATCTCCACAATTTTATGTGAGATAAGGGTGTCACATCTCACGGATGTGCCAGAATACGAGAAGTTGTTCTTCGTGTCCTACACATTGCCATTCCCTATCTATATTTGAATGAAGTATCACATTTAATGGACGAGGACCATTATAGCAGGATGCCGCCCTAACATTCAGGATGTCATACCATGACTTACCGTTATCATAAAATATCTTCTTGTTAACGAAAACATTATTGTCAGCTGTAAAATCACGGAGACCAATCAAAGTGCTTGTTTCTGCAAAGGAGCCAATCAGAGCACTCGTTGCTACCAACAAAGTGCTCATGCTGAACAACCAACCAGAATACTGTAAAGCAAGATAATTTCGCGGCTGGAAATTTTCGCGAATCAAGATTTATAGACATATTCGCTGCAGGATATTTTCGCGAGTCTCTGCTATTTTTTTTTCAGCTTTCTTTCACGGACCATATTTATCACTTGCCTGTATTTATATTCGCGACAGGAAATTTTCGCGACTCATACACTCTCGCGAAATTCGTGAAAATTTCCTGCACGCGAAATTTTCCTGCTTTACAGTACTTGTTTGTATGTATTGGAACCAATCAGAGTGCATGTTACTGGGGGAAACCACAGTGCTGGATTCTTACTGGAGGTTGGCTTTCATTTCATGTTTACAAAGGGAACAAACAATTGTTTGTTCCCTTTGTAAACATGAAATGAAAGCCAACTAACGTCCCGACCTGAAATTTCGCCAGCGGAATGACGTCGAAATTTTGACGTTAATCACCCAGAGGGGGGCCTAAAATTTCGCCAGTTTGCGAATTATCTGAGTTTTCTTCTAAATATGATGGTTATTCTTTTGAATAACGCGATACGATTGCAGTATCACCTGTATCGGAGGCACTGTATAAAACTAAATTAAATTGATTGGCACATAACCCGAGTATCAGCCGTCGCAAGTTGGCACCCGTGCCAAAGGCAAAAATCAAGCGCCGCGCAACCGAAATACCCGCCAAACGGGGTTCTGCAATTTCGCCAGTTTCATTTTAAAGCAGAAAAAAATATGAAAAACCCAGTATTTTCTTAAATACGTGGAAAGAATGTCAACTTTGGGTTACACAATCGGTACAGTCACATTTCAAGGTAAATCAACAAAGATGGGACGCAGGATAGCTGGACTGAAACTGCCTCCCGTTTTCTTTTAAATTCGTCGTAAGCAGCAATTGAGCGACATGAAACTTGTGACGCACACGTTTGACGGAGATTTAAACTGAAGCTGATGAACGGATTTCAATAAGAAACTGAGAAAACATAGAGTGGATCTACCTCTTTCACATCGTGCAAGAATTTGTGTCGTTGATGACACAGACTTTCAACAATGCAGACGACAACAGAAAAAGTGCCGATTTTTTGCACGCGTGACGTCATCGTGACGTTGGCGGAATTTCAGGTCGGGACGTTACATTGTATCATCACCATTTACCAGTTGATATATTACATGAAAGTGGGGCTCGAAACTTAATCATCAAGTGACTGACTGTGTAATCCATCACATTAGAGTGTAACAACCATTTCAAGCATCCTAAGACCGCTTTGCTTTGAAGAATTTGCCTTTGTTACAGCCTGACCTCCGAATCAATTGCCAGTATAGCAGTCTCCTTTTACCGTCCTCGTACAAACGTTATACGACACGACATGGCTAGTGAATGAAACTGGTCGAGTGATAAAAACCCCATCGTGGGCTTCCTTCACCAGGATATTACAAAGGATGCACTGTTAATTTAGCCGACCGTAGACTGTACGAGACACATGATATGAATATTTGACATCACAGATGCGGTGAAGCTATCATGCGACACTTACTAGAGGGGAAGAAAGTCATTGTTCAGGATTGAGGCATTTGATATTGTTGCCAGCAATTTATTCGATGATGATTCATTACGAAATGCATTGAAAGAGTGCCATATGTTCCTTTCTTGCCTTCTCTTATTTGGCCTTTTTCCAAGTTTGACTTTTCCCATATTTTACCTTTCTTTTAACTCAGCTTTTCTAATTTTGCCTTTTTTCTACTTCGCCTTTTCCTGTTCTTATTTTGCCTTTCCTTTATTTGCCTGATAGCAACAGTACAACCTTGGTGATCCTATAAATTGCTGAAGAGCATCCCACAATTTATGCTAATGTGAAGAAACATCAAGGAGACAAAATCAGTTCTTTGAGTGACATTTTAGATAGGTGGAACTAAACATGAGAAAATTCTTTGGTTACTCTATCTACATTTATTATAGAAACACAACGTTTCAACCAGTGTACCCTGGCCGTAGTCCTGTGTACACTTGTACACAGGACTACTGCCAGGGTACACTGGTTGAAATGTTGTGTTTCTATAATAAATCGTAGATAGAGTAACCAAAGAATTTTCTCATGAGACAAAATCAGTTTCAAAGTTACAATTTGTAGATGTACAGACAAAATATTCGTGACTCAGCGAAACTGGATGTAGGCGTGAAACATGCCACAAATGATGATGAAATGTAGTGTTTCATAGTCGCATTCAGAAATCATGGCAACAGAAATAAACCATGACATGCAAATATCACATGAATCAATGACGGTGTTTTTACAAACAACATGACTATTGTGAGAGAAAATATCACAAATCTGGCAGTGACAGTCCCAATGGAGAGACTGGGAAAAATGGATTTCATTCGAGTGATGTTGATGAAAGCCCTGTGGGACAGCATTAGAGGAGTGTGCTGTTGGAAGAAGGAAGAAACTAGACTGGCCATTGTGCAAGTGGCCATTCCTGAACAAAAGGACACAACAGCTAGGCAACTGTTGCTGAAATGGTAAATGTCGTCCTGGGTATACACAAAGATTACCCAGGATCTCAGTCTTCACTAAAACAATACCCTGGGTGTAGTTTCGGTAGCCGAACATCACCCAGCTTCCGCAATCTGTGCCTAGGAACGAATCCTATTCAGCAATCCCGTGGAATCTCGCCGTCTCGCGCCGCGGTACTTGTTGAGTGTAGCTGTTCATGACATTCTTCAGGCGGTCACGTGACCACGGGCGAGACAACCTCGATCCAGGTGTCATACTACAATGCTGGGTGATGTTCGGCTGCCAAAAGTACACCCAAGGTATTGTTTTAGTGAAGATTGAGATCCTGGGTAATCTTTGTATACCCAGGACAACATTTACCCTTTCAGCGCAAACTGTTCAGGGTCATTTTTATTGCATCCTCCAGCAGTGTAGTTGTGTCATACTTTGTCCGTTCATTCCAGAACATCAGCATCACAGCTGGTGATAGTATCTGCGCTTCCATTACAGCTTCCGTTCTTATTAGTACCGGTGTCTATCCGCATATAAATAAGACCAGATTGTGCTTCCACTACTGGATTTGAGGTTAGTAATTTTGGCTAAAGATGGCGATACATAGAGTGAGCCGCTTATTGTTCTGGTACTTTTGAGCATGCGCAATGTCGCAAGCGATCTTATTAGCCACCTATAGCCGAACATAATACTACCAATGGACCCAAACTTATTGCCACTCCACTAGAGAAAACACCGTGTTGATCCGCATCTAATTTAGATTCGGAGTATACTCGGCTATGCTATCCGAGCTTAAAAGATCTGCATTATTTAGAACCGGACTTATTAAACACGGACATCTTGTGATGGAAGCAGAATAAGCTCGGACAAATACCAGCTTTTTCTGTAATGGAAGCGCAGCTATTGAACCAAATTACCCCAGATATCTTCAAGTAAACTTAATCTTGATGGACGACTGACCTCTCCCCTTAGTGACCGCGCAATTCAGATCATGTAACTCAGCCAGCAGACGCTGTCGACAATCCATGGCCAATCTCCAAGTTCAATAAGAGAATCAATCAGCCAAAGCTAATCTTCATTGATCAGATTCAATTACTGCTGACTTGTATTGAATGCATTCATCATAACAATTGTTCATTACTCCACAGCCCACACGACTACTTTGCGAAAGTGGCATGGCTTTTTTTCGTCATCTAAAACAACTGAAATATCACGAAGACGTTAATTTCTTGTCAACGGTGTGGGGACGCATGGTGGCAAAGCAACAATCTAGTTAGCTAGCATCCACAACATTATTTAGATTACCAATGCAGCTACTTGTCCTCAGCATGAAAATCAATCTTCATCCCAGGAGCTGCACGGGTAATGGACTCTCATAAACATTTTTCACCTGCCGTATTTGTGACCAGTAGCAAAGTAAGAGGTTGTCAAGGGATTAACTTCCGGGCAGTTACTTTTCCTTTGGAAACACTGATGTTCCAAAAGAACAAGAGGTACAGACACCTGACAGTCAGCTGAGATCTCGACAGTACACATGGTACATGTATGTCTGAGCAAAACTGAAATCAGGTTCACTCAATATATAAGGTTCTCCATTATTTGGTCACATGACGACTTATAGATGCAGTTCACCAAGCACGGCCAATCACACCTTAAATCATCATGAATAATAGGTGGCATTTGTGTACTATAAGTTCAAACCCACGCATATTCTCGTATGGTCCACTTCACCGTCGACGGACCGTGGATAACTCCATTAATTATGCTTAAATGAAGCCATGCATAGCAGAAGCAGAAAAACATATCACATCATTTTCGTGCAGAATCTATTAAATAATTCATGGACACTAACATACACAGATCTGTCACATTTTCTTTTGATGATAAAAATGATAATTGAATTAAATGTATCCTATGGCCATCCTTGAACCTGTCAAAGACAATGTGATAAGGAGCACCAAGTGCCACATTTCCACTCCAAAACATCTCCACTTATTACGAGATGATGTCAAGCCTTCTTAATATATCAAATGGTGACATAAACTGAGTTAAGTGCTGTTGAACCATATCATAGAGTGTGGCATTCAAACTTCTATAGTGGGAGAGGCAGTCAATTACATCAGAGGGCTGTTCATGGGCTTCATTCAAGGACTTGAAGCCTTTGAAAGAAGCCATGATGAATGCCAAATTTAGATTTGTCTCCCCAAACTTCATTCAGCAGATAACAGTTTCCAAGGAATAGATTTTTTTACACCCTGACCACAAAACCTAGGGAAGCCCATGAATATCTCAGGAAAACACTATGAGAAACTCATCAATGAAGTCACATGCCACGAAAGCTATCATTAGCTGCAGCGCTAAGATTTTTTAAAACTACTCTCGACAATCTGAAAGCAATTCCAATGAAATATGGAAAGGCAATTGGAAAAGATCAAGGAGTTTTTCCATGATGGTATTGGTTGAAGGACTATAATTTCTCATCAGGTAAGACAATTTACACGGTCGTGCAATTAATCAGTGACTTCCAGAGTAAGCTGGTAGACCCATGTAATTGTCATGATTGGTGTTTTTAGACGAAGAAGATTTTGCTTTGAATTATGCATTTTTATGGCATGAAGAAGTGCATCAGTTGTTCTCAAGAAGCTCACGATATATGAGGCAAAAACAGTGAATAGCTTCTTTTGGAAAACAAAGGATTTTGTCAAATGCATATCACCAACAAATTTATTCCTCTATCCATCACATAAATACATACAGTGAATTTTCATGTTCTTGGAGATTGAAAGGCCTACAATGACGGAAATAATCGATCTTATTTATTGAAGGAAAGACATGTGGTTTTTCCCACATCAATCATGTCCATGTACCGTAGGCCTCCCACAGTGCTCCTTAACTTGCAGAAAGGTTAAAAACAAGGCGCACGCTGGGCGTGGCGAATAACCAGGTTTTCGAAGTGGCGGCGTGAATAGCACTTTTCCTGTTTTCACATTTAGCCCCCTATTGGCCAAACCTTGAATCAAATGATGCTGAATATCGAAAGGAAACAATGTCTACTCACAAGCAACATGTCCACAAAATTTCACAAGAAAATCTGAAGTCGTTCCCATGTTATAACACTTCGATGATTTTCGGGTAACGCTGCCTGGCAGCCATATTCGATGTGCGATCGGCCCGAAACTTTGTATTTCAGAAGGTATCCCTGTAGTACACATTTATGCAAGGTATCAAATGGCTAGGTGAGAAAACGACGACACGTGCCAAGTTCGTAACTTTTGCCGAACTTTGACCTCTGTGACCTTGAAAAGTAGGTCAAATGAAAAACCCGGGTATTATGTTATGTATCGTCATTAGATATACCAATGATAAAAATTTGGTGACGTTCCGTCCATTCATTCAGGAGAAATAGCACTTTTCCTGTTGTCACATTTAGCCCCCTATTGGCCAAACCTTGAATCGAATGATGCTGAATATCGAAAGGAAACAATGTCTACTCACAAGCAACATGTCCACAAAATTTCACAAGAAAATCTGAAGTCGTTCCCATGTTATAAGACTTCGATGATTTTCGGGTAACGCTGCCTGGCGGCCATATTGGATGTGCGATCGGGCCGAAACTTCGTATTTCAGAAGGTATCCCTCTAGTACACATTTATGCAAGGTATGAAATGGCTAGGTGAGAAAACGACGACACATGCCAAGTTCGTAACTTTTGTCGAACTTTGACCTCTGTGACCTTGAAAAGTAGGTCAAATGAAAAACCCGGGTATTATGTTATGTATCGTCATTAGATATACCTATGATAAAAATTTGGTGACGATCCGTTCATTTGTTCAGGAGAAATAGCACTTTTTCTGTTTTCACATTTAGCCCCCTATTGGCCAAACCTTGAATCGAATGACGCTGAATATCGAAAGGAAACAACGTCTACTTACAAGCAACATGTCCCAAAAATTTCAAAAGAAAATCTCAAGTCGTTTTTAAGTTATCAGTCGGACAAGAGAAAACGACCGCCCGGACGCCCGACCGCCCGAACGCCCAAACGCCCGACCGCCCGCCACTTTCGGTAATTTAATAACCAGGACTTTCTTCGAAAACCTGGTTAAAAATTGCATTGAAATGAAACCTGTGCCATATTGTAGCCAATATCCTGTAGTTTCCATAACTGGAAGAATTATAAAAATCTGTTGGGAAAATTTTGAAAAAAGTGAGTTTTTGTATTTGTGTACATTTCCCTAGTGGCCATAGTAGGAATCGTACCACGCCTAAAATCAAACTTGGCCTAGTAGATCTTAGGGCCATATGTGCAATATGAAAAAGATCCGTCAAAAACTGAAGACGCTAGAGCGCAGACAAAGCAAAGCCCAAATATCGGCCAATTTTTCGTTATTTGACCTATTTTCCCATCAAAATTAGGTTAAATGAACTGGGCCATAGTGCGCTTATTGGTCAACTGACTTCACAGCTCCAATTGCCAAGTCTTCTCAACACAGGCTTTTTGCATGAGGCGTCCCTACAATATTGCCAAATTTACCTGCCATTAGGCCCTACACGTTATTTTAGACAAATGTTAGGCCTCCAGCATGGTGAATAACGTCTTGGCTTAATCCCATGCTATCTGACATCCAAACAGGGAGGGTAATATCGCTTCATTCGATCCACAAGTGCCATGAGACTCTTTGCCTTGTTGTACAAATGTGAACAAAAACCAAGAAAGATGATTGAAACTTCATTAAATGATTCATGTTCCATTGCTTTCTGGGAGGCTGAAACTTTTCCTTCGAGTTTTATGAGAAAAAAACTTGAATCCTCAGCATTCATATCGCGAAAGGTTACTGCTCATATTTTCTTGACAGGTACACCAAGCGTTATTTTCTATGAGGTCTTAGATCTTTCCTTATCGGTTCTTTTTCAAAGGATGTCGGCTAAGCCAGCACATGTTTTGATTATATTAACCAACGGAGTATCTGAAACATATTTATAAGGCAAGTTCCTGGACTCATAAATTATACACAACATGATTTGGGAAACCAAACATGCCTCACAAAGTCTTTGAATTTTTATTACAAACAAGGCACTCCATCTCAAAGCTTTTTGAAGAATGTTATGAATATTTCAAAGCCTGGCAGTGGTTGGCTCAGGATCTGAATATCTTGTCGTTCAAGTCATAATAAAGAAGGGATTCACATGTAATCATACTGCAAAAAATTTTGGATACGTTGGATCGATGTTTTCCAAAAAAATACACAGATGTTTTTGAAAGTGACATAAATGCCTTTCAAATGATTTGCATCAAGCTACCATCATACATATCCTGACACTGCCTCTTGACTTGCTCATCTCAAAAAAAAAATAGTGCCAATGGCACTGTGCCCGCTTGGCTTGAAGCACAGTGGTGGGAATCATCAGCAACCCCATAAAAGCCATTTAGGTACAAACA
>NMRB01002682.1:2550-19978 GCA_002633025.1 Notospermus geniculatus
GGAGGTCAGTTGTTTCGCTTTTACACGGGGAAAAATAACCGAACCCTCCTCGATCTAGTCTCGATCCGGAACGCACCGGCACCGTGTAAAAATGGCTATAGAGAGATTTTGGTGATATCCGAGTGAAATCTTCACCTATTCAAAATAATGTGAATCGGGGCATTTTTAGACCTTAAAGGATAACTAGGGGAATTATCCAGTAGAAGAGAAATGAAAGAAATAAACCAGCCTTTATGTTCTACACAATGTTATCTTTAAAAACGCCGATGATTTTTATTCCAAAAATTCACCCTAATGCTACTACAGTGAATTGAATCCACAAACGAAGTAAGCTCATGGGGGCAGCCATGTTTCTGTTTATTTTCACTATCTCTCCTTCAATGCTGAAGAGCATGACATGTTGGGTGCAATCACGTGACCGGCTGCCCCATGTTGTTTACACAATGCCAGCATGGCCAGCTGACAGCGACAGGTTTGTTTTTGTGATCTTTTTTGTGTCAAGTCCAAGTTGTGTTGGATTACTTGAGTGATGACAGGTTCCATAGGTCAGTAGTCGAGTGAATGACAAAGTGACGGCGGAAGTTTGGCCGAGAATAAACATGTGGTTTGGAATTGGATATGCATTCGAATACACACAATACACTGTATAGAGGCACTGTCACACAGGGATCGGTGCTGCACATGTGACGTCACTCCCGCGGGAAATATGAATCAAAATGGCAGTGACCATGAACTGTAAAAACGTCAGGTTAAATATCACTTTTTACAGAGTGGTGATTTTTTTCTTCCATTTCAACATAATGTACGGTGAGATGACATATTTATGTGCCTATCCATGAGGATTTTGTTAGGTTTTGCTGCATAGTAGATAATTCCCCTAGTTATCCTTTAATTAATTAATGGGTAATTGAAATAATTTTTAGCTCACCCGTGAGCTTTAGTCGTCAATCAGCGTCCGTCGTCGTCGTCCGTTAGCAGGGCACGTTTCGTAACCGCTGGAGCTATTGATCTGAAACTTGGTACATATACATGTATACCCCTAGGTCAGATGACCTATGACACCAAGTTTCGGTCCGATTCGATTCTTGGCTTGGCCTCCAGGTGGCCAAAACCAAAACGAAGTGGCTATTTATCAAGCCCGGTGTAGGAGTAAATAGTGTCCCCCTGTAAAAAGTGTCCACTTCTATTGTTGAATGACGGATTAAGCTGCATGCATATAGAAAACAATTATGCATATGCGGATGATGTTATCATACTGGCCCCCACATTATGTTCTTTGAAGAAAATGCTTGAAACAGCACGGTTTTCCTCCATATAATACAATATATCTTTCAATGCAAAGAAGAGTAAATTCATAATTTTCAAAAATGGGTTAGACATTAGAGTTGAGTACATTTTGTTTGATGGTAATAGATTATTAGCGGTCGACTCAGATATCCATTTTGGCTTTGCACTTGGACCTACCTTGAGCAGAGGAGAATAGAAATTGGAATCAGCGAGATATGCCGGAGGACTAATATGGTGATGGCGCAATTTGGACATGCCAATGCTACAAACAGATATTCTTTATTTAAGAGTTTTTGTATGAGTCTATACGGTTTCCAACTGTGGGATATGACTAAAAGTTACATAGAAAGATTATACACCGCCTGGAGAAAATGTGTCAGAAAAGTGATGGGAATACCTTACAGAACACATAACCAACTGATTCCAGCTATAATTGACGATTTTGATATTGAAACACAGCTAATGAAACGTAACATCAAGTACATCTACAACTTATCTCACTCTTCAAATATGTACTTGAATATGTGCAAATTTCTTATATCTCAGGGTAGTAACTCAAGCCTAAGTAACAATCTCTCAGTAATATGCAGAAAATATAACATGAACAGATATGCCTTGATTACCAACTTTGAAACAATGGACAGGTTAATAATCTCAGAGAACGTCATTACGAATGTGCAGATAGGGCAACCGATTAGAGAACTCATTGAAATGAGGGAAAATGGAAACGAAATTCTTAATGTAAATGAAATTAATGACATTCTGAACTACTTGTGTACAGGTTGACTGAATCCCCGGGGATTTACTGTATTGTAGCTAACGGTTGTAAGGTACTTATGGAACTTGTCATGCACCTCTTTTCACCTTAAGCACTTGGCTGCACTAATCTCTGTGTACTTTAAGTACGAAATAAACATATATATAATTGTCAGAGATTAGAATGTAACAATAGGACCTTTTGTTCCCCGGACAGTTTTTCCTAGGACATTCTTTCCCTTCACACCGGCTCGCTAAACAGTACGCAATATTGGGCTTAACGTCCTAGTTACGCCTACTTTTTACAGGTTTAGAAAGTTAGGGCATATTGTGCCGATCAAGATGCTTTTTATTTCATTGAAAAAATCCAATTGGTTAAAAAGTTATAACATATTTCATAGGTTTAGTCAGAGGAGGATGTTCTGCCTAATTAGATGACGTCACTGCAGGAATTTGCATAATGAGCATGCATTTTAGTGCTGTAATGGACTTACGCAACTATTCATGTGAACAAATGAAGTCAGAAATTTGTCAATTAGTGAATATGTCAATGAAAATGAACTTTATCTCCGCATTGGATGGCTCAGATTTGATTTCATTTATCCCTGCAATGACATACGCATAAATTAGCATTTTTGACTCCTCACTGTACAGAAAATAGCACTGGCATTTTTACACACATATTCGTCGATATCCCCAAACTACTCATCCGAATTTGATGAAACAGAAAGCAAAATATGTCTATTTATGTGTTCTATACACTTCAGTAATAATCTGTGTAGTCAATTTTTTGATGAAACTAGGACTTTAAACGTCGAGCTGCCCGTATTTCCGGAACCAGGTGATAAATACTCTACCACTGTCTTCAGTGTGTTGATTGGCACATTGCAAAGATGTAGGGACTACACCCCTGTGCTCGCCGGTTCGATTCTCGTGTGGGCATTAAATTTGTTCATTTTTTGCTTTTGCTTGTTTTTCTTCTTTCTCTACATAGAATAACTGGTTAGTTTTTTTTTTCTTAGTGGTGACACTGATAAAATCGTCTACAGAATCGTCGCATTATCCTGCTGGGCACACCCTGGTGTTCGGACTCACCGACAGATTCTGACCCACAAACCCCAGCGGATTAATCTTGAGACTGACGAAAACCGAGAATCTGAAGCTAGGCATGCGACCACAGTGTCTAAAATTTGGGTCATCACACAGAAACATGGGTTGAAAAAAGGATAAATTGGCTTCGGAGACCCCCATGTTGCGAGCAATGGCGGCACCACCACACTGCCGACTTCCGAAGTAAACAAGCTGAAGCCATTGCATGCAGATTCATGAGGAGGCGTGTCTTTATTGCCAGCTCGACGAACAATGCTGAATTTGAACCCTGCTTGTCAAGCTAGCTCGATACATAACACTGAATCCACGTACTCCTTATCGAGGGGCTTGACACATAAGACCGAAAGTAGTGCTTATTCATCGAGCGGCTCGATAAATAAACCCGGTCAAACCGAAAACACAAAAAGTGCAATAATTCCTGAACTAATGACTGGATCATCTCCAAATTTTTACCATAGGTGTATCTAATTAGGATACAAAGTCCCCCACTTCCAAAATACTGCAGACTGGCGAGTTAGTGTCGAGTGCCTGAGGAGGGGGGGTCCGGGATTAACTTGATAGCTGCATAAATGGAAATACTGTTAGAAAATAGGACTTCCGGGTCTTACACTGACAGCGCCACATCGTGGCGTAGTTCTGCGGGTTCCTCATTCTGCAACACGCTCCTACAAAACCATCAGGTCTGCAGTTAAATCTGATGCCAGCAAGACCTA
The DNA here is from genome assembly GCA_002633025.1 of Notospermus geniculatus. Classification (NCBI taxonomy): domain Eukaryota; kingdom Metazoa; phylum Nemertea; class Pilidiophora; order Heteronemertea; family Lineidae; genus Notospermus; species Notospermus geniculatus. The sequence goes on from NMRB01002682.1 coordinate 6,417, forward strand.
CGTATTGGTAGACACAGCTACAATATGTGAAGGTACCAGATCATCAAATTCGACTCTTGTGCAGATATCCTAGATATAGGCCTACCCTACATACAGATCATCTAAATAGGCTCAACCCTAGATCTAGGCCTACCCTACATATAGATCATGTCAGATCCCCCAGGCCTACTAACAATAGATATAGGCCCACACAACATGCCGGGAGACATCATGTCAGATCACCTAGGCTCAACCCTAAAAATAGGCCTACCCTTCATACAGACCATGTCAGATCACCTAGGCCTACTAACAATATAGGCCTACACTACATACCAGTACCTAGACATCACGACAGATCATCCAGGCTCAACCCTAGATATAGGCCTACCCTTCATACAGATCTCTGTGTTCATAAGTCATATCCTAAAAGAACTACATGTACTGATAGCAGACTCTGGCTATGAAAGTTCCCTGTAGACAATGTGTTTTGGTTTTCATTCTATGATCACATGATGTGATCAAGACACCGGTATCAGACAAATGAGACCGAAAATATCAACTTAGAAGAAAGTCAGTCAAAGCTTCAATACACATTAAAGCTGAGGTTTGTAAACAGAGATTTGAGTTGGGCCCAATCAACACGTACCAGATCTATAGTTTTAGCTGCTGCTTTCGATTCATCACTACACCACGTCTCACACCACAACCATTCCTGAGGTAGCGACTTTATAGCCACCTGGTGGATCATATTGTTGGGTAAATCCTTTAAAAAAAGACGAATTGAAGATTAAGTCATTTTATAAGTGCATGAAACTTTCTGGCAAGGGCCAAAGGCACGAGCCGAAATATTGGCAGGGGTCCGGGGAAAATTTAGAAAATATTAAGAGTGCTATTACGCCATATCCCGGCATTTGAGAACAAAATTGGACACTCTAGCCATGTAAGCCACATTTCACTTCTGGGATCTCAACTAGAAAGTGCCTGAGGAAGACCCCAGTTGGGGTCGAAAATTTGCTAAATTCGGAGATAACTTTACTTTTACTATTATTTTGTGTGTCGTTTTTTGTGCTCTATATCGGATATCTAGCCATGTAAGTGTGGTTCACTAGTTTATTGGACTTGGGCTTTTTGGGACTAAAAACAGTGAAATGCGGAGCCTGCCAAATTGTTTTTGGCAAGCCAAATATTGGGGTGGGGGCAGCTGCCCCCTGCCCCTACCACCCTGAACTTGCTCCCTCCTTACCTGATCCAGATTGGATAAACTGTTTGGATCTTGACTAAGACCCTGATATTGTCCTCGTAAACGATCTCCAGCTGCAATTTTCCTGAACTTGACTAGATCTACCACGTATAATGCACTGTGGGAAAGAGGAAAGAAATTATATGTACATAATGATGGCAAATTTCTACATGTGAGTCATTAAAGCCGCGTTCAGATCTAGACCGATCTGAGACCGAATTCCCCAGTTCGCATTCGGGAATGCGCATTAGCTAGGCCGGTCTAGCTTAAAGCGAATCGACAGCGGATTTTGTTTACATTTGGCTGGTGTTTGTAAACACAAAATTCATCCAATCAAAATGCACGAAAATTTCTTTGTTGACATTCTGGAGAAGTTTGTTTACATTTTTCCTGAAAATTCGTCCCCTTTCAAATTCTGTTTCTAAATCAAATTTTTTTCGCTTTCGATTCGCTTTAAGGCGCGTTCACACTACAAAGTTTTTAATGCGATCTCAGGCCGGTCTAGTGAGTCCACTTCTTGTAGCGATCTCAGGCCAATTCAGCTACCCTAGGCCGGTCTAGACATGTGTCTGAACAGTTTCGAGCGATCCAGCCAGCGCGGTGACACAACGCGCCAAACTGCAAACTGAATCGGCCTGAGATCGCTACAAGAAGCGGACTCGCTAGACCGGCCTGAGATCGCATTAAACACTTTGTAGTATGAACGGTTAATGTGCACTAACTGCTTTAAAGTGCTAATGTGAACGCACCTTAATTGGTATACAAGGGTGCAGAAGACATCTTTTCACTCCTCTTACCTGATATGATATTTTCTATGTCCTAAATGACTCGCCCAATACCCCGACTTCCAGAACCTGAACCCATCCATCTCCGTCCTGCTATCACAGAATGGCGTATATCCATACGGCGCACCCTCAAGGTCAAGGTCATACAGCTCCTGAAGGTCGGTACGAACAATCTGATCCGCATCGACGAAGATTATCTTTTTGACGTCCAGAGGAAATAAAACGTCAAAAAATAAGATTTTATAACTGGAATAAGAAAATATCAGAAGATGTTAATGATTTGGGACGTGGAGGGAAATCAGAGCTTTAAATGCTTTACTAAGTTTTTTGCCGGTATAGTGTCTTACACCCAATGGTTGAGATGGTAAACTACAGCCAATGGTGTGTGATGGTAACTACAGCCAATGATGTGTGGTGGTAACTACAGCCAATGATGTGTGATGGTAAACTGCAACCAATGGGTTGAGATGGTAAACTACAGCCAATGATGTGCAATAGTCAATGATATAAATATATCACGATACTTAATAAAGCGCAGTATCCAACCAATATCTTGGTCGCTCAAAGCGCTGTACAAGAGAATTATATGGAGAAAGATAGTTATTCATCAAAGGCCTGAGTGAAGAGAAAGTGTTTCAGCTGCTTTTTGTAAATTTCGATGCTGGTGCAGTTACGGACCTGGTCTGGTAGCTTATTCCACAGATGAGGGGCACAAACAGAGAACGAACGGGAGCCGAAGGACTGAAGTCTAGCTTTTGGACACTGAAGGAGGAATTTGTTTGATGAGCGGAGGGTACGTGGGNGACAGTAAACCGAAGCCGACGGCGTGAGATGGTAAACTGCAGCCGACGACGTGAGACGGTAAACTGCAGCCGACGACGTGAGACGGTAAACTGCAGCCGATGACGTGAGACAGTAAACTGCAGCCAATGATGCGAGATGGTAAACTACAGCCAATGATGTGAGATGAGGAACTAGAAATCCTTACCCCCAGATAATTCGTTGTTTTTCTGTTTGTTGATGAAGCCACCTTGGCCACTTGTACTGAACTAACTCATACTCGAAGTCATACTTCTGCTGTAAGCTGGTAATCGTCTCCTAGGAACGAAAACAAGACAGTTAAACACAACATGATAAGTGTTTGTATCTAAGTTCATATTGTTGAAAATCCCATAATCACGTTCTTCATATACCGGTAACGAAATTCACTTCAGCAGCATAGGGCCGGCCCTTAAGCAGCCTATCCACGTACAATATTATTGCACAATATGAGGATCAAAATGGGCAATATTATTGCCAATCTTTCTTTCATCCATTAAAACTGAAAATTTATCACATATAACCAGGGAAGGGAACATGTTAAGTTGGAATCTACCTACTTTGAATGAAGGAGAAAGGTAGTTCTTTAAGAACCAAAACTTGACTTTTGATTGCGTGTTCTTCATCACGCTCAGCATCATAATTCTGGAATAACAGATACCGGTAAATCGTGTGATCAAATTCAGTGGCTCACATATAACAACAGATCTGTAAGGCCAGACTTTTTTTATTCCTTGTTTCACGAACCCGCCGAATTGAGAATGCCGGAATTTGAAAATAAAATTAAAAAAAATATTTTTCACAATTTCTCGCACCCGCCGATTCTTGTAACTGAAAAATCGGGAAATTTTTTAATTTTTTTTCTTTATTTTTTTCCCGAACGCCGACTAGAACATCCCGGCCCGAAAGTGCCTTTTCGCAAGCGTCTCTTCCCGACCATCGTGCGCACAGGCGGGTTAGCAGACGATCCTGACCGACTTGAGGATAGCTTTCACTTCTACAACGTCCCGAACTTCTGGTTTTATTTCTCTAGGATGGAAAGAAATCACCTCAAAAACTGTTTGGTTGGATTCCTGCTGAAATTTCCTTTCCAATGACATAAAGCTTGCCCGTGTTGGTCTTTTTGTAAAGAGATATTTACTTTATTTGTGTGAATAGGCTGCAACTGACAGAGACCGGAAGAGTTGGCTTCCCGCCAAGTGTGTACCTTCGATGTTTCTGGTCAGCCAGTCTGACCTTATGAGTAGAAATAAGCTATGATGGCCACTATGAGAGGCTCAAATTGGGTCTTTTGTTCAATATTATGATGATTTCATTGCAAGCTTTACTTAGATTAATCATTTTGGAGCCAAGTCATCAAGTTTGCTTGACTCCGTTGGAAGAAATCTCAGAGCCAATCAGAAAATAGCCTGCTTTAATATGCTGCAATAGGCGAGAAATTTGAATTCACTTGTGGGGTTTAATGCGTGAGAGGCCTCACTGGCCACTTACGTGACTGTGTGGCTTGAGAGAAGTTTCTCCCTAAAATTCGGGCCTAGTCTCATCTTTGAGGAACCAGGAATTTATGCCTTATCCGCTACAAACTTTGACCACGCATGATTGCCTCTTAAACATCACTTCAGCAGGTTGCAATATATCATTATCATGGTCACATTTATATAAAAATTTATTTTTTTTCTTTCCTCCGATTTAAGCATTGCCATTGAAATTGCCGAGAAATGTGAAAAACTACTAAAAATAAAATTTATTTTTTAATTTTTTTCCACCCTCCTCAAATATTTCTCACTAAAAAAACTCGAGAAACAAGGAATAAAAAAAGTCTGGCCTAAAGAGGTTGTGCTGTGAATCGAGATAGGCTAAAAACATTAAATCGTATCTCACCTCAGGAATCTCTCGTACAGATGGCCTGATGCCACAGAGAAGATATTCAACGCTGTGTCTTTTTCCTCCTCCTTGGCACCGCCGCTGAACTTACTGAAGTGGAACAGAGAGAATGCCAACAGTGAACAACTATAGTCTCCCTGGTGACGGTCCATCCGTGGCAGGTTTCAGGAGCATCAAGCATGTGAAATGAGGAAACATTCTTGGTCACTTAAAGCCGCACAGTATAGACAGATGGGTTATAATCGGCGAGCATAGTCTCGGTCACCCAGCCGCTGTTTCGAATCTGGGAATCCGTAATGAGCAGTACTGTGGAACAAACCGGCTGGCTGCGCAAGACTACACGCAACATTGGGGATTCCCCGAACCTCGATACAGGATAATGCTATAATGTGTGGTTCTATACATCACACACGCCTGTAAACGAGGTTGCACTAAAATTCGGCCGAACTGGAAGTGATTAGCTGTGCATACTGTACTGTGCGGCTTTAAGGCCTGCCTACACCATCAACATTTTCAAAACATTTCTGCGGCAAAACATATTGAAAACAGTTTTAGAAATGTTGCCGCTTGTTTGGTCTATAGACAAATCCCAAATTGATGTAAATGAGAAAGATCTGCGCACTTCCGCCGAAATCGTAAACACAACCTCGATCTGAAACTGAATGGCGTGGCGCAGAGAACCCCACGATAGTGACTTCAATGACATTGCATCAGAGTCGACCATAGCTGAATCATGAATTCTGTGACGTCAGCTGGTTTCAGATCGAGGTTGTGGTTGCGATTTCGGCGGAAGTGCGCAGATCTGCGAATTCGAGAATCGTCTACACTCTGCAAAATGTTTTCAAATTGTTTTGCAAAAGTTGCAGATCCAGTCCACACTGTGCAACAAATCGGAAACTACGGTGTTTTGGAAATGTTGCAGCTGGATGTTTTTGAAATGTTTTTGAAAATGTTGATGGTGTAGAGAGCCCTTTACACACTTATTTCAGCTACAATTAGTTCAACAATTGACTGATAGATGGCAGCATTAGTGTATGCCTTGGTCTGACATTGTAGGCCTACACTATACCGGTAGTACATGTATAAAGAGCAACAACTTAAAGATAATGTATCATGACTTTGTTGTTTACATTCAATGTTTGTAAACATGGATCTTTACATTATGTTATTTTGGACTTTTGGGACATGCCAACCCACCAAATTTAATACTTTTGGTATCAACAGAATTTCTAGAGGGGCATGCCACCAACAAATTACTCATAAGACAAAGAAAGCCTGGACATAAACAAACAAAATGTAAATAAACAACGATTTTCGTGGCCCGCGAAAATACCCGTGATACATTATCTTTAACACTGAAGACACGAGACGGACAACACTGACATTAGCATCTACTGGTACTCTAGTTTGTCTTTAACATAATGTACATCAAAATACACAGGTGTGTTCCATATCAAGCTTTCTACATAAACATGTATGTATACATTTTACATGTTTAATTCTGCAAACTTGACATGAAATAGACCCGAGTTAAGAGGCTTGAGAAGTGAATGGGGGTTGATGAAGTGTTTAAATGATTGAAAACAGAGAATTTGTCCCTCCACCTTGTAATGATCAATCAAATATCGGTAGTAAATCATAACACTGAGGTTTGGATGATAAACAGTACCCTCTCCCTGCGGTCATGCAATCTGAGAATCTCAGGTCATTTACGGTCGTACCCTCTCTGAACCAAGCGTGAGAAGGGGAGCCGGTTATGAAGACCCTGGGTGTGAGGATGGCGGTCATGGAGAATAGACGATATCACTCCAAAAGAGTGCAGCACCTGACGGGGTCAGCGTCATGACATCCCGCACGTCATTCATGATGTTTTGAGGCGAGACGAAAAAAAATCAGATTGTGTCACGACGTCATGATCGCTGAAACAACCGGATTTTTTTTCGAGTCGCGTCGTAGCGTTCAGAAATGACGTGCAGGACATCATGACGCTGACCCCGTAAGGTGCTGCGCTCTTTTGGAGTGATAGAGTCTATTTTGGGAGTATTATGCTGTTGTTCGAATGTTCAGAAAAATATACATGTACAGGACTAAATCGAGCAGAATGACATTTGTTTGCTACCTATGGTCTGACCAGAATCGAGGAAAAAGTCCACAAACACAACACACGTTGATAACCTAAGAAGGAACCGAGCTATAAAAAACACCGGGAAGCAGCAGAAGGTAAAAGGAGAAACTGACAAGGAGTGAGAGAGGAAACCGGCTACCCAAGAAAAATATTCTAAAACTTTGTAACTATTTAAGAAGAAGAAATCTACAGCAGGGCCGTATTTAACTTTTTGGTCCAGGGGGGGGGGGGGGGGGGGGGGCAACTGCCCCCCTCGCCCCCTTTAAATACGGCCCTGTACAGTGTGCTGGGTGTCACTCTTTTCGTTTTAGTAGGAATAAAATAAAACTGCCACTCGGTGAAATAAGCAAGATGAAAACAAAGAAATATCTTAAAAATAATCAAACCTGTTTTAACAGGGGGTACGATCAGTAAAGAAAGAGAGAGTGTTTAGAAATATGCACTAATAAATTTAAAGGAAAACTGTTCTAAAACACACAAGCTCTACCAGAATTCAGGTGTGGGAGCTCAGGTAAATCAGGTCAATTGTTAGGCATAATTATCTTACTTCATCGTCATGTGATTAAATTCAGGTTTTGCTTTTAGTACAATCAAAAAAAGATTATTTTTGGTACAATCGAGTCCATGCATTGCAAAAGTATTACAAACTTGTATTAGGTCAGAGGGTTCAGATTTGAAAAACAAATACTTGGAATTGAAATTTGAGGGACAACTCAGTCAAAACTGCTCTAAAGGCAGAATCGGTGCATAGACTGCATTAAGAACTTAGGGAGAGCCAGTTAACAACATTTACTTCAGAACTCCATGAAGAACTTAAAGGGAGTTGTACACAGAGATCAGTCAAAACTGGTGGAAGGAACTTAAAGGGAGTTGTACACAGAACTCAGTCAAAACTGGTGGAAGGAACTTAAAGGGAGTTGTACACAGAGATCAGTCAAAACTGGTGAAAGGAACTTAAAGGGAGTTGTACACAGAACTCAGTCAAAACTGGTGGCAGGAACTTAAAGGGAGTTGTACACAGAAATCAGTCAAAACTGGTGGAAGGAACTTAAAGGGAGTCTGTACAAAAACTCAGTCAGTAGGAGGAACTTAAAGGGAGTCTGTACAAAAACTCAGTCAGTAGGAGGAACTTAAAGGGAGTTGTACAAAAACTCAGTCAGTAGAAGGAACTTAAAGGGAGTCTGTACAAAAACTCAGTCAGTAGGAGGAACTTAAAGGGAATCTGTACAGAAACTCAGTCAGTAGAAGGAACTTAAAGGGAGTCTATACAAAAACTCAGTCAGTAGAAGGAACTTAAAGGGAGTCTATACAAAATCTCAGTCAGCAGAGGAACTTAAAGGGAGTTGTACACACAACTTAAAGGTAGAGTGTGGAGTGTATATTGATGTACATGAGAAGACAAAGTAGAGTGATAACTACCTCCACCACGAGCCACCAGGGACCCACCTAGATATGCTCTCCCATAAACCACCGCCGCTGTCATCCGTCTGGAGAAGATCTTCACGGATGTGTTCTGGTTTCTTCGTCACCTTGAGAATAAGTCAAAACAAGCAGACGTCATGATACATAAACGTTATTTACTCAAGAATAGTAATATCTTCTGATTGGAGAGAACAGCGATGTATTTATTCCATGCACTCAACATCTTTTCTAAGTCTGCCTCAAGTAAACTTGGAACAGAAATTTCTTCCTTTCAATGCTGGGGAAATGAAGGTATTCTTCACAGCAGAAACACTTTCAACCCCACATCAGGCCAAAAAAAACAAATTATCTGTTTCTTGTCCAGCAACTCAGTGGAAATTGATGCGAGCACGCAAATTTTTTTATTTTCAAATATTTTTTTCAGTTGTCTTCATGAAAGGGGAAATACTCCAGGAAACTATTTCTCTACATGTTTAAAGCACAAGTTTCATGAAAAACTAGAACTGTGAAATTTGCTTGACAGCAAATTTGATGGTCCCTACATCAGAAAAAACAAACTGAGTGAAGAAAGGGCAAGGAGGGGTATGACTCTGTGGCACAGCAGTCAGGTTCTGGAATGTCTTCCTGGTGAAGGATACATGCAGGGTAGGCAAATAGAGAGGAAGGGCTGACAAATGACTGCACGGCGTGCGCATTCTGCAGACATGTATTGTTTACCAACTGACAAACACGAGAATGTTATCTGTAAGGTGGGTAGGTGGGGCTATCTACTGTGGGGCCCAGCACCTCCCCTCTCCAAGGATGGTCCTTACTGGAGGGTGCGGAGATAGTGGTCTCTCCAGCGGATAGGAGGACAAGGGAGGGGAGGGGCAGGGGAGAGGAGGGNNGTTTGCTCTGGGGGGCCAACTGCCCCCCTCGCCCCCCTTTAAATACGGCCCTGTACAGTGTGCTGGGTGTCACTCTTTTCGTTTTAGTAGGAATAAAATAAAACTGCCACTCGGTGAAATAAGCAAGATGAAAACAAAGAAATATCTTAAAAATAATCAAACCTGTTTTAACAGGGGGTACGATCAGTAAAGAAAGAGAGAGTGTTTAGAAATTTGCACTAATAAATTTAAAGAAAAACTGTTCTAAAACACACAAGCTCTACCAGAATTCAGGTGAAGCGGGAGCTCAGGTAAATCAGGTCGATTGATAGGCATAATTATCTTACTTCATCGTCATGTGATTAAATTCAGGTTTTGCTTTTTATAGTACAATCAAAAAAAGATTGTTTTTGGTACAATCGAGTCCATGCATTGCAAAAGTACATGTGTTACAATCACGTATTTGGTCAGAGGGTTCAGATTTGAAAAACAAATATTTGGAATTGAAATTTGAGGGACAACTCAGTAAAAACTGCTCTAAAGGCAGAATCGGTGCATAAACTGCATTAAGAACTTAGGGAGAGCCAGTTAACAACATTTACTTCAGAACCGCATGAAGAACTTAAAGGGAGCTGTACACAGAAATCAGTCAAAACTGGTAGAAGGAACTTAAAGGGAGTTGTACACAGAAATCAGTCAAAACTGGGAGAAGGACCTTAAAGGGAGTTGTACACAGAACTCAATCAAAACTGGTAGAAGGAACTTAAAGGGAGTCTGTACAAAAACTCAGTCAGTAGTCCGTAAAAGGAACTTAAAGGGAGTTGTACACAGAACTCAATCAAAACTGGTAGAAGGAACTTAAAGGGAGTTGTACACAGAACTCAATCAAAACTGGTAGAAGGAACTTAAAGGGAGTCTGTACAAAAACTCAGTCAGTAGTCCGTAGAAGGAACTTAAAGGGAGTTGTACACAGAACTCAATCAAAACTGGTAGAAGGAACTTAAAGGGAGTTGTACACAGAACTCAATCAAAACTGGTAGAAGGAACTTAAAGGGAGTTGTACACAGAACTCAATCAAAACTGGTAGAAGGAACTTAAAGGGAGTCTGTACAAAAACTCAGTCAGTAGGAGGAACTTAAAGGGAGTCTGTACAAAAACTCAGTCAGTAGAGGAACTTAAAGGGAGTTGCACACAGAACTTAAAGGTAGAGTTTGGAGTGTATATTGATGTACATGAGAAGACAAAGTAGAGTGATAACTACCTCCACCACGAGCCACCAGGGACCCACCTAGATATGCTCTCCCATAAACTGCTGCCGCTGTCATCCGTTTGGAGGAGGTCTTCACGGATGTGTTCTGGTTTCTTCGTCACCTTGAGAATAAGTCAAAACAAGCAGCCGTTATGATACATCAACGTTATTTACTCAAGAATTGTAATATCTTCTGATGACATGGAGTCGACGGCAATGTGTTTTATTCCACGCACTCAGCATCTTTTCCAAGTAAACTTTGGAACAGAAGCGGGCCGCACACGAGTGCAATTTTGCCTCCAACTATGGAGATTTTTGCCTCATACGTGCAAATGTCATCGTGTGCGGTAGACAGAGGCAGAGACGAATTTTTTGCCTCCAATGCAGATCAAACATGTTTGAATGACGTCACCCTGCATCTAAGAATGCAAATTTGGAATTGTCTGCGCCGCTGATGCACTGTGTGCGGTGACAGGATGCCGAGACAAAAAGCTATGGAGGCAATACAGGATATTCCTCTAAAAGAGTGCAGCACCTGAGGGGACAGCGTCCAAGACGTCCCGCACGTCATTCATGGTGTTTTGAGGCGAGACGAAAAAAAATCAAATTGTTTCACGACGTCATGATCGCTGAAACAACCGATTTTTTTTCGAGTCGCGTCATGCGTTCAGAAATGACGTACGGGACATCATGACGCTGTCCCGTCAGGTGCTGCGCTCTTTTGGAGTGATAGAGTCTATTCGGAGACAAAATTGCACTCGTGTGCGGCAGGCTTTAGCTTTCTTCCCTTCATTGCTGGGCAAGTGAAGACAGGTTTGACAGCAGTAACACTTTCATCCTGACATCAGGTTCATACCTTAACTTTGATGATTTTACTCTTGAAGCTGTCAATCATGGCAACAACATCAGGAGAATCTGACGGGGAATCTGTGTATTCATGGCTGAAGGATGAAACAGAAATATAAGGCTCCAGAGTTTGGGAATCGGAGGCCACATTTTTGAAGCCTTCGCAACTTTGCGAGCACGTAAATCTATTGTAAAGCGGCCCATACACGATCAATATTATTGCACAATATGAGGATCACAATGGGCAATATTATTGCCAATCTTTCTTCTACCCATCATGCGAAAAGCACACGACCACCCATTTGGGCCCCATATTGTGCAATAATAAATTGCGCCGTGTATGGGCAGCTTAAGGCAGTCAGTGAATGATAGGGTATGTGCAGCCAAACAATAGACCTGCGTGCACGCAAAGTTGCAAAGGCTTTGTGAATATGGCCCCTGGTGAGAACTGTCATACACAGAATTTTCTGAGACCCCCCCCCCCATTGTTCAAACACAAAATGATCAAATTGAACAGCAAGCCACAGCATACACCGGCCTATCATGACCATAGTGGTTAACAGTATAATGTACATACATGATACCAGTCAGCACCACCAGAGCGGCGCTTTCAACACCTACCTTGTTATATCATAAATCTCCTTCGATCGCCCCTCACGTAGCTTCAGGATCCAAGCACCTGGGTTAGCTTTAAGTTGGAAATAACCCTACGGAGAAATGGAAGCAATGTTACAACTCTGCTCCACACACATACGAGAAACGAGCACACACGTCTAACGGTCAGGGCCGACCACACAGAAAGTCTGATAGTGCTACCGGCGCCAATCGGCAGTTAGTTATAATGCATTTTTCCATTAACCAACCACCGATACGCTCTGAAAGCACTATCGGACTTTCTGTGCGGTCGGCCCAGAACAAGAGCACAACTTTGAGAAGTTTGATAAGAATGTTTCCATGTCTTAAGCCTAGAGTACATAGCACTTGTGAACGGAAGCTGGATATAACTAGTCGCTAGAAAGTTGAACATGTGCAACTCGCAGCGACTGGCGATTTCTCAGTTCCAGCGAGTCACAAGGGTGCGTACATCAGCCATTTCTGGCGACTGATCAGTCACCTCCAGTTTCAGCTAGATCCTCCCAGTCGCCAGGTAGTTCAGTGGCGACTAGTTGTATCCAGTTGCAATGCGATGTACACTAGGGTTTACATACCAGATTAGCCATGACGATCGTGTCAAATATGAGTGGGTTCCTGGCGGTGCCGAGGGTGAACTGGAGGCCACGAGGTGGCATGCCGGTGGCCGTGTCGTAACAATGACCTTCAAGAAGGAGGTACTCCAGCTCGTAATGTGCGCTGACACCTGATTCAATCTGAAAAGAGACGCAGCTTATCATAAACATCCACTGTTTTTTCCAGAGACTGACCGAGGGAGCCTCTATCTCTTGGGTCTTCTTGCCCAAATTCCATGCCCCCCCCTGCACTTACTCCTGCCTCTTAAACCTCTTCCTATAGAGGCTATGCACTGACGTCATCAAATGACGTCATCAATGGGTATGACGCCACGTGTTGGATGGAAAATGGACGGAACAGACCGTCAGATGCGCTGCGTCAGAATGTTCCATCCAACATGGCGTCACATCGCAGCACGCGGGCTGATGACGTCACGTGCATAGCCTCTATAGACGATTCTCAAATTCGCAGATCTGTGCACTTCCGCCAAAATCTCAACCAGTACCTCAATCTGAAACCAGCTGACGTGACGCCATCCATGATTCAGCAATGGTCGAGTCGGACCCAACGTCTTCGACGTTACTGTCGTGGGGTTGTCTGCGTCACGTCATTCAGTTTCAGACCGAGGTTGTTGTTGAGATTTCGGCGGAAGTGCACAGATCTTTGTCATTTACGTCAATTTGAGAACGGTCTATTGGCCAAGATAAATCGCCAACTTGTAATACTGTAAAGCAAGATAATTTCGTGGCTGGAAATGTTCACGAATCAAGAATTATAGACATATTCGCGGCAGGATATTTTCGCGAGTCTGCCATTTTTTCAGGTTTTTTTTTCACGGTCTATATTTATCACTTGTATGTATTTATATTCGCGACAGGAAATTTTCGCGACTCGTACACTCTCGCGAAATTCGCGAAAATTTCCTGCACGCGAAATTTTTCTGCTTTACAGTATCCCTTTGCTGATGCTGGACAGATTCGGCAAACTTCCCATCATGAACACAGTTTAGGGTTATATCTAGGCCATTTTAGAGCGGCGGTACGCCGTGCCGCCGAAAGGGGGCGCCGCTGAGCCCTTTTTAACCCCCTAGGGCGCCGCTCTGCCCCTAAAAAAAAAAAAA
>NMRB01002682.1:24657-37358 GCA_002633025.1 Notospermus geniculatus
GCTAAGTTTCGGTCCAGAGATAGTTTTTACCATATGGTACTTGTACACCAAATTTCAAGTTTGTAGCCCAAGCGGTTTAGAAACGTGCCACCCCTGTTAACGACGACGGACGCCGGACGACGCCGGACGACACTGGACGACGCCGGACGACGGACGACACACCATGGGAGAAGCTCACCTCACAGAGGTGAGCTAAAAACGTGAACCAACCGTCCGGTATATTCCATCTGGACATTAGGTGCATATTTCCTATGAGTCCAGTTCTATTGATTGACCCGTGACAAGTCTTTGGCTAGCTTCGCTGTTGGCCGCTACGCGGCGCGTTGGGCCCTTGCGTCTAGGGTCGGAGTGGACCGTTCTTAATCTAGGGTCGGACCGTACAGTTCCTAATCTAGGGTCGGACTGGACCGTTCTTAATCTAGGGTCGGACTGGACTGAGTACGAAGTCCAGCAAATTCCAGAGTAGAAGCAAGTCACTTGATAGCAAGATGACCACTTGTGACTGGGATCCCCATATTTGTGTCAAAATCTCCCTGTCATTTTTATATTTGACACTGAACGACTGATCTCAACAAAGCTTGACTTACATTGACTTCAAAATCGCTGAGCTTCTTGCTTCCTTTCCGTAACGCAGCCACATTTTCCTCTTTCAATAACTTGGTAACAAACATCTTAGCCAGGTTATTGGGGAGAGTATCAACGGCCACTTGAACTGCCGTAGCAATCAGCGGTTTCTCGCCATCTTTAGGGACCGACGAGGGATTGTGGACGATACCAATTCTGGCATCATTCGAGGATTTCTAAAAAGAAATCAACAAATAGCAAGAAGTAGCAAAGTTAATGTTATTCTAGGAAGAAACCTCCCCCGCCTGAGCTACCGTAGATAAACACCAACAGTGTCAGGGGTGGATCCACAATTTCGGAAAAGAGGGGGTGCACTTTGCTAGAAACATTGAAATCTGCAGTGAATTTCAATGATTTGCTCCAAATTTCAGAATTTCATGGTCAATTTTCTACAGATTTGTTGGGCGAAAGGGGGCGTGGGCCAGGTGCGCCCTCCCCAGATCTGTGCCCGTGTTGAAAGGTGATTTGATGGTTGTAGAATACTTACCGAGTGTTTGATGGCATCGTATAACAACCTGCGTCCAGCTGGGGTCTCAAGGTCACCCACCACCCAGTACGTCATCTGCCTGACGTATTTATCATCTGAAAGTGACAACACGACGTCAACAAACTGGAAAACTTAAAGGTGCTCTAGTTCGAATTGCAACATTATGGTGTTCCACCTATTGTCAACTTCTGGTACTAACAAATCAGATAAAATCTAATTAAATCTCACCTTTCACAACTTTTTGTTTGTTTTTGAACTTAAAATCATAAATATATTTCAGTTACAAGAATATTTATCAAGATAGATAAAAAATAGATAACATTAATGTTTTGGTATACACGGTGCTGCCACCTGTCCGAGGAAAAATAACTATTATAATCAACCATGTAAATAAACAAACTGTAATGTTTACAATTCGAACTAGAGCACCTTTAACATGACTCAGCGCTATCCTTGTATCAGGACAAACTGGAACAGCCTCACAGTGCTCCACAAATCAGATTTTAAATTTTAAAATCGGACGATAAATCTATCCTACACTGCTGGATTCAACCTAAGTTGAGTTCAGCCTATCCTACATTCATCGCACAGAATGTATACCACTCTCAGGCCACCAACGTGAAACAGATACGCCACTGGAGTTTATTTCATGTTGACCTGCTGGGTCAGCTTTGTTCAAACCTGCGTAGTTCATGTGTATCAATCACCGGCCTACTTGGGATGAGATGGTGGGGATGAACATTTGCTGGAATGGCTTTGATACTCCACCGATTCCGGCAAATGTCCTCAGGGGTTTGTGTGCGGTGACGAAGGGAGTGAGCACTAAGAATGCCTGATGTTCTCAGGATGCGTGTACCGGTTGTTTGTTTCCAGGAAAGGACAGCCATGTGGTGATTGTCATGAATAATAGAGAGTTTTCGCAAAGCCCCCGAAACGCGAACGCGAACGTCTACCCTTTTGTTCGGTGCTCTCTTCTAGGCATCGAACAATGGATTGGGTGTTGGCGTTTCGGGGGCTTTGCGAAAAAACTCCCTAATGTATGTCTTACCTCTCCTTGTAAGGTACCTCAGGGCACCAGACAACACCCCCGTCATCTCAGCGGGGCTTTTTGTCTTGAACACACTGCCTCGGTCAACCAACATAGGATCTGGAACGAAGAACACCAACATAGGATCTGGAACGAAGAACACATTTGTAGGTCACCAAATCTTGAACAAAGTCCTGCAGTGTCCTACACCACCAATTTTGTATCAGATTTTTCCATCAGGGCCGAAGCCAAAGCATTATTGCCCTGGTAAGTACGGAAGAGGCCATCTCAAGCTACTCATGTTCCTCACTTGGATGGGGTCTTTTACTTGCCCTTGCAAAGACACAAGGTACAAGGCACCATGGCTTACTGTCCCATGTGATGGACGTGAAGAGCCAGGGTGATTAATCCCATATGGCCCGGGCTGGGTTCGAACCCGGGACTTACTGCTAGCACCACTATTTGGACCGCCAGTGCCCAGCCAGGGTTTCCGCCAGAAAAAAAAAGAGGGTACGGACCAAAAAAACAATTTTTTTTAGAAAAATTTTTTTTGAAATTTTTTTATTTTTTATTTTTTGAAAGGTTTTAAACGATGTTTGGTGCCATTTTAGGCGTATTTTGAAGCATAAAATCCCCGCGCCGGTCATGCCCGCTGTTTTGTTTCGTCCGGCATGTCATGGAAAAATGGTTACCCAACGTTTTTGAGGGTACGGATCCGTACCCTGGAAAAATTTAAGGGTACGGAATTTTACCCATTTTACCCTCTGGCGGAAACGCTGCCAGCTGGTGATGATGTAACACAAAGTAAGCCCTATCGGGTCAACTTACTGGCAGCCCGTGTGAAATCCAAATATTCTGCGTCTTCAAGATTAAAGACCCGGCTATTCAGGCGTGGCATGACGGACTTCTGGGACATCAACCATTCCAGGATGTCCTTGCCGTCGTAGAGATGACCCTGAAAAACATAAGCTTTCTCAACCAGATTCAACCATGATGAATATCGTATATTGTATTATAAGTGCCAGTCACCCATCCATGTAGTGATCATGCTCTACGTTGCTTAACTTCTAGCGCTAAGGCCAATGCGCTAACCACTACTAGGCCATAAAGGAAATACTCCATGGCCGGTGGGTTAAAGCGAATCGAAAGCGAAAAAATTTGATTTAGAAATAGAATTTGAAAGGGGACGAATTTTCAGGAAAAAATGTAAACAAACTTCTCCAGAATGTCAACAAAGAAATTTTCGTGCATTTTGATTGGCTGAATTTTGTGTTTACAAACACCAGCCAAATGTAAACAAAATCCGCTATCGATTCGCTTTAAGCCGTGCCATATAGTAGCTGCAAGGGGTTCAATGAACCCATCTCCCCTTCGGACAGAGATGACTCGTCCTCGAGTCACTTAGCGCCACTCTGCGTCTCAGTGCCGCCGAACTGCACTTTCAGATTCGACTGGGAAGGTCTGCCAAATGTATTATATGCATGCCAGTCACCCAGTCACCCATCCACGTAGTGATCACATTCTATGTTGCTTAACTTCTAGCTCAGAGGCCAACGCACAAACCACTAGGCCATAAAGGAAATCCTCTTTGGCCGGGGGGTTAAGCCGTGCCATGCAGTAGCTGCAAGGGGTTCAATGCATATATGAAGAGTAAAATCGCCACAGACTCACATTATAGACAGCTTTCTGGATGTCCGGTGTCGCTTTCATGATGCTGCCGACAACAGCTTCTTCAAACGAGTCACCAGTCAGCTCTTCCTTTTTTAAGGGGACCCCGTTCATGAGGACTTGGGGTAAGCTACCGAGGCCCGTACGCTTGTAATAATCAACGGCATCCTGAAAATTAAAGAATGTTTCATGGAAATTGACGAGAATGGTTCATGGAAATTAACAAGAATGGTTTACAGAAATTGACAAGAATGGTGCATGGAAATTGACAAGAATGGTTCATGGAAATTGACAAGGGTGGTTCATGGAAATTGACAAGAATGGCTCATGGAAATTGACAAGAATGGTTCATGGAAATTGATAAGAATGGTTCATGGAAATTGACAAGAGCAGTTCATGGAAACTGACAAGAATGGTTCATGGAAATTGACAAGAATGGTATATGGAAATTGACAAGAATGGTTCATGGAAATTGACAAGAATGGATCAAAGTGAAAATACAAGAAAATCATGGCGAACTGCAACTTTCAAGTCACGTCAGGCAAAGACTTATTCAAATATTTAGGGATAAAATGACGAAAAAATCAAAACTTGAAAGGTCCATGTTACATTTCAGTATCTTGTAATTAAACTTACCAGTCTCCCGTTGTCATACTTTGATTTTGGTCCAAGAATTTTCTTGATGTCATCGTCCGTCAAACCCTCGCTCAGCAGTTCTGCTCTCACGATGTCAACATTTATTTCGTTACTACCAGCACGTTCATAAACATCCGTAATAAACGATAACCCCTTATAAACTGACTCTGTCTTCTTGTAATACATAAACGCCCGATAGATGGCCACGCTGGCGTCCTCGTTACCGTCGACTTCCTCCTTGTCACTGGATAGGACAACCAGGCCAATTCTGAAGGAAAAAGGAAAAACATTATGGCCGTTTGATTCATTACGCAAAAACCTTGGACCCACATCCTGAAATAGCTCAAACCAGTAATGATGTCCACCAAGGAGTCCAGATTTATTTGCAAAACATTTCCAGAACAAAGAATGACTAGCTGCGCACTGCACATGGCTTAAAAGTCAGCAACATTTCTCTTTACTTTTTTCAAAAACACAAATACTCCCTCACAATGAGTAAAATCACATACGAATAAAATAATTTTGTGTTTGAATCACCACACTGTACATTGTACATATCAGCACAATGTAAATGAGGTCAAATTCGAGGAATTGGATTCCTTGAATCTAGGCTACAAACAGACAGTACACATATGCAGTGGTAGTATGTAAACATTGAAACGTTTCAAAAGAAACGAGCCAAATGAAACGACCTAAAATGTTTTTAAAAATACGAAAAATCATAGCAAAAATACCAAAAGCCTATATTATTTTACATTGTATGAATAGAGGAATGTAGATTACCCGATGCCTTCATGATTTTTATCATCATTTTAGCTTTTTCTGCAGTTTCTTAGCCAGATTTAGGCTGCACTGCGGGGAACGATGTCACATTTTCCTCTCGGCAACCTCGCACCCCTCATAATGGAATGATCGGAATACGCTAATTGGTTGGAATGCTCATGACGTATTATCTATTCACAACTCGCATGCACATTGTGTTACAAACTTTGCTCAATATCAAAAACGATATATTTTGAAGACGTTTTGGGGCCTCACACAAATTCCTCACAGAAAATAACCATGGCGAGTGACATATAGAGAAAATATATGATAAAAGGTATTAATAATCGCATAGAGAATTTCTGAAGCGACGACTTCCATATTTGGGATCGGAGACCGTGAACATTGAATGAAGGGAAGCATGGTGTCTTGTAAACAATAACAACACGTGTGTTTTGAACGGGAGACGTGTGTTTTGAGAGATTTTAATGCTATTATGCGATGAAAGTGCCAAAAATGAACTGGAAATAACAAAATTACACCGTTTCTGCCATGCAACTTCAGATTTAGCATGTTTTTTGGGTCGTTTCATTTGGCCCGTTTCTTTTGAAACGTTTCAATGTTTACATACTACCATATGCAGTAATGTTGTACAGTGACTTCCTGTGGCTCTCCGATCCAGGAGTAACCTGCACATCCTCCAGTGGTAAATCCTGAGGCAATGATACAGATATCACCGTCAGTGTAAAGGATTTGTTCAGACAACAACATTATTCCGGGATGATTCTAACTTAGAGGACAGGGAGGGCAGGAGTGGACCATAGAAGACTGGTCAGTTTTTGCTTCTTCTTGCTAATAAATGCTGGTGGTCTTTCCTTTTTATCCAAACCTTTAGATGTTGGTATGTGATTTAGTTATGCATGGTGGGCCATGAGGAACAACTACCGTACTTGACCAGGTATATTAATATAATCTGATAATGCTTCATATTTTTTACTCCTTTCCACAAAATATTAGAGCCACTTATTTTAATTCCAGCAACTGATGATGGCATCAACAAGTAAAACGTCTCTTCCCAAAGCAACCTGTCCATCTTGCCTGGAATCTAGAACCCTGAAGATAGTTGGAAAATGTAACCACAGCTTTTGTAAAGATTGCTTGTCAAAAGTTCTTGGTAACCTGGATGATAAAAGTGAACAGTTTGCCTGTCCGTCATGTCAGGCACTGTGTCGTCTTCCCTGGAATGGTGTCGATGGGCTTGCTGATTTCGGGGATGAAAGAGCTGCACAAGGAACCAAGCCATTAGACCCACAACAGCTGATGGGAGTAAAATATGTCCCCCCAGTTATAGACACCAAATGCCAGGTTTGTCTGTACAAGAAGAAACAGATCCAAGCAGTCAGTCTGTGTGCACAGTGCGGTCATCTTTACTTCTGCCAAGACTGTACTGAGATCCACGGGATGAATGAAGCAACCAAGAACCACTCAGTGACATACTTACAGCCCGAGGTGAATAATGACCTGGCCATATGTGAAGTGCATGGCACAGAGTTGACAAGCTACTGCAGAAACTGTGACGCGGCTGTTTGTTCAGTCTGCATCATGCTTGATCATGGAGACCACAAGACTGAAAGCCTTCAAGATAAAATCAACCATACGGTTGATGAGTTGAAGAAGAAATCACAGAACCAACAGCAGCGACTGACGAAGTTGAGGCGGCTTGAAAACTGGTTCAATCATTTAAACCACCTTATATCAGATATTAGCACTACCAAACAGGCCACCTTGATCAAAGAGGTTGAGGCCCAGGCGCAAAAAAGCATGGAGCAAATATTAAAATGGAAGGAAGACACAAAAGACCAAGTCAATCAGACGTTCCAAGTTGTTAAGGATGTTCAAAAAAGAGGCCAGGAAGTATCTGAGGAAAGTCAAAGGCTCCAGGAAGTAACAGACAGCGTGGAGAAGTTAGTGACTCAAGTAGAATATCGGCCAGATTTCCTTCGTGAACTTGTCGCTATGCAACAGGATGTGGATGGAATGAAAACAGAGGAGCAGGTTGATGACGAACGTGATCGACAGGTGATCTGGAAAAAGACTTTTGACCTACGACACAGTGATATCAGTTTTATTCCAAAAACACACACTAGTTTTGGTCAAGTACATGTGACAAACGTAGGTACCTGTAAAACATTTACTTTTAGTAACCCCAAAGAACTCTTCCATCACAAAGTAGAAGCAGACTCTAATGATATGTTCATTCCTTGTGTGTCAATTCTTGACAACAATAGGTTCGCAGTTGCACATCCAACAAAAGAGGGTGAGCCATCAAACGCCATTGACATCTATGACTTCTCTGGCATATTACTGAACACACTAACAGAAGACGTAGCTCCCGTCTATGATATCTGCTCAACCAATGACGGCAAACTTGCTGTGCTTTCTGATGGAACAAGTCATAAGAAGTGCAGTGTTAAGGATTTTGATCCCGAAACCGGTTTGATGGGAGCTAGTTGTGATATTGAAATTGCCAAGCCTATCTCAGTCAGTTCTTACAGAGGAAATTATTGTATCTTTGGTGAAAATGAAGAGGGAGAGAAAGTGTGTTGCTGGACCAATACTCGGAAGGTCAAGATTATTAAAATAAGTGGTGCCACCCGACTAAAAGTTAGTGTACCTCATGTACTTGTTTTAGGTGACAAATGGGCGATAATACATGACATTGTTTTGAGTGAATATGAAAGAAGACTTGACTTAAACGTACAACGTGGTATGTTTGGAGACATCTCATTCACAATGTGGGGATTTGTTGCACTTGCAGCCTGCATTGTTGAAGGACGACTTTTCCTCAGGACTTATTCAGCCAAACCTGACACGCCTGGATTCCAATGGAATGCAGCAGAGGACAAGACAGTGTGTAGGAAGGTGACTGGTGCAGACCAGGAATGCCGCATCTCTGTTCAAGAAAATGTTGGGTACTTAGTGTTGTCATATGGTTGTAATATCAAGGTGTACGCACTGTGATCACTCAGAATGAGTGGCACTGCACACAGAGTGGTGCATAATACCAAGTTGTCATGAGTTCATATCCAGGGGCTGTATGCATAAAACATCTTAAAGGAGTTAGACGCCGAAGTTGTAAACACTCACTCACTGGTTCTCTATCCACGGACGCCTGCGGTGCTGCCACCTATTGTCGGTGATATGTACTGACGTGAATATCGTGAGTGAGTTGCATCGGACCAGGAACCAGTCTAACGATCACGGGTGCTGCCACCTGCACTTAGGAATAAAACTAGTTTGCCGACCATATTTGTAAACAAACCAGCTTGTTTACAACTTCGGCGTCTAACTCCTTTAAGTGTAAAATTTCCCTTAAACTATTGTTCCAAACAAAAGATAAGGGTTAAGATGTTTTATGCATACGGCCCCAGGACCGGTATTCACAAAACAACTTAAGTCAAAGCAGACCAAAGATACACACTCGGCTGAAGTTTAGAATCCCCGATCGGATGTGTCTCCGCTATGTTTTGGTTGTGATTCGGTTTATTTCCGCACGGTTGCAGGTTACAGGTTGCAGGTTTATCAACTCTTTTAGGGAAACGGTTGCAGGTTGCAGGTTGCAGGTTTATCAACACTTTTAGGGAAACGGTTGCAGGTTGCAGGTTGCAGGTTTATCAGCACTTGTCAGGAAAACCTACGAGATTGATTATGGAATAGTTTTCATCCGGTTCTTTGCAAGATTGAGTTGCATGTTGCAGGTTGAACCTCCGACATAGCTTGGTTAGCATGGTTAGAGAGGTTGCAGTTTGCTTCACTGTGATATTATGAAAATAAGTGATCATATGATGGTATATCACTATATGATTCTCCTGATGTTGTCAGTACATGTACATTTACTTTTTTCTTGTTTTTATTTTTCAGAGTATTTTTTTCATTTTATTGATTTGGTTATTATTATTTTTATTATTATTATTTTTATTATTATTTTATTATTATTTTATTATTATTTTATTATTATTTTATTATTATTTTTATTATTATTTTTATTATTATTATTTATATTTTTGTATTTTTATATATTTTATTATTATATATTCTATTATTATTATTATTTTTTATTTTTATATATTATCATAATCATTTATTATTGTTATCATTATTATTTTATTATTAGTAGTATTTTTATTATTATCAATATCATTCATGTATATTACATACTGTATCAGAGGTAATCCAATCTTAACCCTAACCCCTCATTAAACCCTCCTCGCACACGTTTTTCTGTGTGTCCCCTATCGTCTAGTCGCACCTATTCCATCAAACAATAGGAAGGGAACACTCACAAATGGGAAAGTTACACGGTTACACTGTTACACTGTTTTATTCTGCTCAAAACACACTTGAAACATACTCACGGTTTGTCTGTGGTTAATTTTTCTCATGTAACCACGTGGTCCGGTCACGTGACAAAAATTTCCCAATTAAACCCGAATACCAACAGATGTCTGCACAAAATCGAATTCTAAATTCGATGAGTATGAATGAATATTAGATTTTAAAATCAAATGAGTATGGAATGAATATTTGATTTCAAAATCGAATGAATATTTGATTTTAAAATCGAATGAATATTTGAACTTAAAATCGAATGAATATTTGATTTCAAAATCGAATGAACATTTGATTTTAAAATCAAATGAATATTTGAACTTAAAATCGAATGAATATTTGATTTTAAAGTGGAATGAATATTTGATTGTAAAATCGACTGAACATTTGAGTTTAAAAATCGACGAGTATGGAATGAATATTTGATTTCAAAATCGAATGATAATTTGATTTTAAAATCGAATGAATATTTGAACTTAAAATCGAATGAATATTTGATTTTAAAATCAAATGAGTATGGAATGAATATTTGATTTCAAAATCCAATGAATATTTGATTTCAACATCGAATGAATATTTGATTTTAAAATCGAATGAATATTTGATTTTAAAATCGAATGAATATTTGATTTTAAGATGGAATGAATATTTGATTTTAAAATGGAATGAATATTTGATTTCAAAATCGAATGCATATTTGATTTCAAAATCGAATGAATATTTGATTTTAAAATCGAATGAATATTTGATTTCAAAATCGAATGAGTATTTGATTTTAAAATCGAATGAAAATTTGATTTTAAAAAATGAAATGAATATTTGATTTTAAAATGGAATAAATATTTGATTATAAAATCGAATGAATATTTGATTTCAAAATCGAATGAATATTTGATTTAAAAATGGAATGAATATTTGATTTTAAAATCGATGAGTATGGAATGAATATTTGATTTTAAAATGGAATGAGTATATTTTATTTCAAAATCGAATGAATATTTGTTTTCAAAATCGAATGAATATTAATATTGACTTCAAAGTCGGATGAATATTTGATTTTAAAATCGAATGAATATTTGATTTCAAAATCAAATGAGTATTTGATTTTAAAATCGAATGAATATTTGACTTTAAAATAGAATGAATATTTGATTGAAAAATGGAATGAAAATTTGATTTTAAAATCGAATGAATATTTGATTTTAAAATCGATTGAATATTTGATTTCAAAGTCGAATGAATATTAATATTGATATTAAAAACGAATGAATATTTGATTTTAAAATGGAATGAATATTTGATTTTAAAATGCAATGAATATTTGATTTTAAAATCGAATGAATATTTGATTTTAAAATCGAATGAATATTTGATTTTAAAATCGAATGAATATTTGATTTTAAAATCGAAGGAATATTTGATTTTAAAATCCAATTCCAATCCGATTATGACATCGAAATGCCATCTGATGAATATCTAATGAATATCTGATAAAATCGAATATGTGTCCCGAATTGAATGACAACTGGAATTTTTTAGAACAAATCATTGAAAAATATTGAAGTACTACATCTTCGATATTATTTGATTTAATTTGATGTTAATTTTATAGACAAATCTTTGAAATGTTTGAAATATCAAACGAATTTGTGAATACATTTTGCTACAGAAATCATGCCATGGTCCAGGTATGTCGCTCATTCTCAAGTCGCCGCTTATTCCGTCAATCTATTGTAGTGCCACACTGGCACACGGGGCAGACTAAAAAGCGTTACACAGGTGTGAAAGGAATGCAAGTCCCCCCGTAATCAAGTCTGGTCTTACTCTTTAGTAAAGGATTAGAATATATATGGCTAGAGAGACATAACCATTCGAATCTAACCTTACATTCGAGTGGTCATGTCTCTCTAGCCATATAATAATTCTAATCCCTTACTAAAGTATAAAACAGGTGTAAAATTTTTTAGTGTTTCCGTGTGTCAGTGTTCCCCCTATTGTTCTGGAAACACTGTGTGTCCTCCATTGTCGAGTCGCGGCTTATTCCGTCAGACAATAGCATGGGAACACTCGCAGATGGGGAACGCTCAAAAACGTTACACCGGACTTGCATGACCACAATAAATTGTAAGCTGAGATATGAATGGTGATGTCTCTCTAGCCATTCAATCCATGACTAATACTAGTGTCCCACTGGCGAATTTTGGCCTGCGACAAGGGACGAATGAAAAATTCGTAGATCTTCGTAGACTGTCGTCTGTGTTCGCAGTGATTCTCTGGCTCCATGATCCTATGCAAAACACATTGATGCTAAATATCGCAGCTTGTCGAGGGAATGTCGCAGACTTCAGATTCGCCCCTTGTCGTGGGAAAAAGTCGCCAGTGGGACACTAGTATAAAGAGTAAGATCGGACTGGATTACAATTGTAAGGTTAGATTCGAATGGTCATGTTTCTCTAGCCATATATATTCCAATCCCTCACGAAGAGTAATGCTGGTGTAGTATAGAATCTAATGTCCCGCGATTTGTGATGTCCCCCAACAATACATTTACGGATTTAGCGGCACCATTGACTTGGACTCTAAAGATACCAAGACCCTTAATCTTGTGACAAACAATGCAGGGGATATCAGGCTGGTGGGGACATTAGATTTTATCACACCTGACTTGGGGGAGTTGCATTCCTTGCATGGACTTACATGGATAATTGTTTGGAGGATCTGCATTCCTACACTGATTCCTGTCACCCCTGGTGTCCGGTAAACGCAGCTTTAGACATAGGCTACTTGGGCGCCATGAATAATTCAGGGAGAAAGATTGTGTAGTTTGTTTCAAATGTGTAAACCAAATAATGAATCAGCAGTGGAAGCTAATAAATTGGCAAAAAGTGTCTATAATTCAATAGGAGCTGTCAACATGCAACTTGCAACTTGCAACCATCGGACTGTGTTCTAACGTTAGTGAACATGCAACTTGCAACTTTCAACCTAACAGTCACATTATTGATTATTTTGGTCAACATGCAACTTGCAACCTGCAACCACCGGACTGTGTTCAAACGTCAGTGAACATGCAACTTGCAACTTTCAACCTAACAGGCCAGATCCTAT
>NMRB01002682.1:78795-90858 GCA_002633025.1 Notospermus geniculatus
AATCATCAAAGTGCTGTAACTCAGGAACGCCTTAACCCAAAGCGCGCCAATGTGCTATGTGGCCCCCTGCAGATGACCTTTATGTCCATGTGAAGTTTCCGCCCGATCGGACATCCAATATGGCCGCCAGGTGGCGTAACTTGAAAATCATCAAAGTGCTGTAACTCAGGAACGACTTGACCCAAAGCACTCCAATGTGCTATGTGGTCCCCTGAAGATGACCTTTATGTGCATGTGAAGTTGCAGGCCGATCGGACATCTAATATGGCCGCCAGGTGGCATAACTCAAAAATCATCAAAGTCTTTTCTGGGAATGACTTGACCCAGATTGCTCATAACTGATATGTACCTCCCTCTGTCATTAGACTATTATGTCCAACCCAGTGAGCACATGGTCCATGGACCATTTCATTGAAATTGGGTGGACGGTGTTCTATGACTTTCATTCCCATGGCCTAAAAGAGCAATAAATGAATAATTCCCATTTCCAACACATTTCAATGCTGTTTAACCCTTACACTGCCAATGTCGCATAAATGCAACATAAAACAGTTCCCCTGATTGATAGCATTCAGGCTGCTCAATAGATCGTCGATAGTAGTTCTAGGCGCCGCCGTAAGATGGCGTGGCATATGCGCCATCATTTGAGACATATTTTGAGGTGCTGGGTACAGGATTTGGGATAAAATTTTGCTTAGTATCTTGCGGGGGTGCGGGGTGGCACCCCCCGGGGGCGAAATTTGGGGAGAAAATATTTTGAAAAATATAATTTTTTCAAGTGTAAATGAGATTGCTTTTCATTGTTATCATTGTATAAGATGTATTCACAGTGATAGCATTCAAGTATCTTTATTGCCAAGGTGGCAAGCCACACTTTAGTGGGGATTTTTTTGAAATTACCAAAAATCCAAGATGGCGGCGCCTGGTGACGTCATATATGCAAATTAGTCGAAAAAAAAGTCACCAGGATAAAGCTTAGACCATTCCCTACAAAGTATTCCTATCTTCTTCAGGCTAACAGTGCATGCTTTATAGTAACAAATAATTAGATTTCAGTGGCTAATTTCTGAAAAACCATTTGGCAGCGAAAGGGTTAATGCATACAGAGTACTGAATGCGACTTGTGAGCTACTTACCGGTTCGGGGCTGGCTCACAGAAAGTTGCCGAATTCAGCAACGGATGCCAAATTCGGCAACGTTGGAACGTTGCCGAATTTGCTGGTTTTGCCGACCTGACACGCCTGACTTGGCCCGTGAATCACCGCCGATCACCAGCCGAGTCACCGCGAGTATACTCGCGGTGGTTCGCGGGCCAAGTGTAGACACTAGACAGGGCTTTAAGTCTTTTATTTAATAGCCTACCGGTAACTCTCGAATATATTTTCAAAAAGGTGAAATCTTCATTGCCGATAATTTCACCGTTTTATGCTACTTCATGGTTTCGTTCCGGTTTAAGGGTCATTCCGCATTTTCATTTCTGTTCTGTTTCAGCTACCGGTAAAATAACTATATCTTTATTTTTGTGGGACCCCCAGGGATTGTAGCTATAAGTCGTTCTGCAACTTGTGTGCATTTTTCGTTTTAGGTCAGTGAATGAATGGAAATGAAGGTGTTAATTGTGATTGCTATTGGGATAGGAGTCATCACAAGCCTCTACACCAGCGGCTGGTTGACTGCGTCAATCCAAATGGTCCTTTGCCTCGTTACCACAGTCCTTGGTATCGTCAGCGGAGCGGCCATGGCCTTGAAGAGTAGGCAGCACAAACCACAGGCTATACGATCGCCATCGGTCACGAAGTCACTTGCTATGAAAATGATCGTAAGTATTGAGAACATGGGCGGGGTTCTGCCGCTGCTGGTCGGCGCAGGACGGCTCCGTCCAGGACGCAGAACTGCTGACCGGCACTCAGCCTAAAAAGAGTATTTTCCGACCATCAGAACTATAGTCTGTTTAAGTCATCTGGAGCTTGATGGGCGTATGTCAATCAAACCCCTAGTAACCAGACAACAATGAACTTAGGGTTTACTCTAAACGGTCCAACACACATTGTTTTCTAACCAGCTGAACCTTGGCGAAGTCCGAAATAGAACATGCAACCAGGCCTTGATTCGAAATTGAACACAGGCATAGGCATGGGATTGGCTGGAAGCATCACATCAATAAAACGGATTTCAATAGGGAGGTTTCGCCAGCGCCCGGTTAGGCCATACGACGACGTTTATCTGTTGTTTGGGTATACCCACACAATAGATAAACGTCGTCGTAGGGCCTAACTGGGCGCTTGCGAAACCTCTCTAATAGCCAAACTTCAATAACAATACATGTACCAAGGTCTGCCTGACAACCAAAGGTCTTCCCATCGAGCTCCAGATGATTTAAATGTACTATAAACGAAGTGTGCCACAAAGAGGTGCCCGCCATGCACACTTCCGAATTTCCTTTCTGTTCTCATTCACCAAATGTGCTTCCCGGCGGGGCTTCCTGACAGTTTTGACCAACCACAACGGCGGGCTGCCTAATTCAGGCCTTTATATTCCCTAATTTGAGCTATTTCTGTTTACGGTGGTATTGGGCCAAAGGCCCCATCAGAGCGCCGAAGGCGCAATCAGGGGGAGCGCGAGGTGGGGGTTCCCTCCCTCGTTCGAAAATTTTTGGAAAATAGAGGATAAAAGACACCATTTCCAGGCATCTGAGATTCCCATTTAAATGTAAAACAACACTCAAATTTGGGCGCCCTTAATTTGGGCTCCGACGTTAAACGTTGTTAATTTGGGGGAATATAAAGGCCTGTAATTTGCAATACGATCAGGGTCATTTTGACACCAAATGAGCTCATTACTTCAACTCAGGTGCCAGGAAAACGCATTTCAGCAACCCTAGATTTCAAGTTTTTCTGGGGGGGGGGGGCCCAGACCCCCTTCCAACCAGCACTCGTTCAGTCTTGGGCAGAACCCTGCATGGGAGACTTTTCTGCCGTTAGAGGTGACCACTTAGTTAGCAAAACTCTGTGAGAGGGTCTCACAGGGTTCGTACGCATCCTCGATCCTGTCATCGAATTTCGAGTTAACAAAATCCAGGGCTGGAAATCCTTGAAAATCAGCAAAATCACCAAGATGTCCTGGAATTGTCATGGAAAATCGAGTCCCTTTCAAAAAAGAAAACAAAATATCAAAAGTAATCTTTGTCAAGATGTGCTTTAAATCCCCACCCCCAGGTCTCTGACACCTCCCCACATCAATTTTGCGGAGAGTCGGCATGGGAGAGTACATGTATCGTGAAATTTTGTGCTTCCATGCCGCAAAGGGTCCTGGAATTTTGCCGTTCCTGCCCTGGAAATGTCATGAAAATTTGGGAGACAGGAGATGTACAAACGGTTGAAACCCTGGGGCCGGTTGCACAAAACTCATGTTAGCGCTAACATGGTGTTAGCGCTAACTTTTATGTTAGATGACGTCAAAATGCATTGTCATTTTACGTCATTTAACATGATGTTAGCGCTAACATCATGTTAGCGCTAACATGAGTTTTGTGCAACCCAGCCCTGGTATCAAAAATCAAATCACAGGTTGCCATTCTATTTTCATGTATGTATTTCAGGAGAGGAAACAGTCGTTGAACTTGAAAAAGACGAAGGTGGTGATATCACACAACTTGGATGAAGCAATTCAAGAAGTCCTTGATTTGGTGATAAGAGATTATGTGCATTCTTGGTACGATGAAATCGGAAAGGACACAAAGGTCATCGAAAGCATGGAGTGAGTTAACATAAAGTAAACCCCATAGGGTTCATTTTAGGCCATTTTGGCATGGTGCCACGCCATACGCAAGTAAGATGGGGCCATATGGAATAAATCATCAGCGAGCCCTGATGCAGTGATAGCTGAGTGGTTATCACATCTGCTCAGCAAGCGGCAGGTCCCAGGTTCAAATCCAGGCAGTTTTTCCGCCAGTGGGGGGATGGGGGGGATGATCCCCTCCTCAAAAATTTCAAGGAGGAGATATCCCCCCTCAAGTTTGCAGACGAACCTTTTTCAAATATCACTATTTTCACTTCAGTAGTGTTTTCCTTTAATTTGTTACATTTCAAATGGAATTTTCATGCAGAAGGAAGACTAATTTTGCATTGGAGTGTAAAAAATGACTCTGGAGGCCATTTTTAACCAAAAAACGAAAAAAAATTTTGGAAAAGATTTTTTTTCAAAAAAAAAAAATTTTGTTTCGATTCCCCCCCCCCCTTGACA
The DNA here is from genome assembly GCA_002633025.1 of Notospermus geniculatus. Classification (NCBI taxonomy): domain Eukaryota; kingdom Metazoa; phylum Nemertea; class Pilidiophora; order Heteronemertea; family Lineidae; genus Notospermus; species Notospermus geniculatus. The sequence continues at coordinate 83,038 of NMRB01002682.1, forward strand.
ATCCTGGCGGAATCCCTGCCAGCCCAGGCCATTTGAGATTTCATTCCCGGCTCTTCAGTCCGTCGCATGGGACAGTAAGCCGTGGTGCCTTGTACCTTGTGCCTTTGCAAGGGCAAGTGAAATACCCCATCCAAGTGAGGAACGTGAGTAGCTTGTGATGGCCTCCTCTGTATTAATTACCAGGACCAATAATGCAATAGCGTCGGCCCTGACGGAAAAATGAAAATAATGCTATGGCCCTGATGGAAAAAAACAGTACAATACAAGAAGTCACCCGCTCCAGCAAAAGTAGGCTCAGGATATATTTTCGTCTTGTGAATATTTCAGAAATGACATCTGGAAGGTGATTGGCAGTCTTAGTGATCGATTGAGGAATATTGATTGGGTGACAGTCATGTCTCAAGATATCGTCAACAGATTTAGTCAACACTTTCAGGAGATCAGGGACGCGGCTGTCAGGTAAGTCTGGGGGTGTAGTGGGTGACAGTCATGTCTCAAGATATCGTCAACAGATTTAGTCAACACTTTCAGGAGATCAGGGATGCGGCCGTCAGGTAAGTCTAGGGTGTAGTGGTTGAGTGTTGGTATCGATGAGAGGCCATAAGTTTGATTATCAGCGGAGTCGTCACGTCGTAGGAGATCTGATAGCCTAGCGTTGTCACGTCCGCTCACAGGGTTTGAAACAGACCGGGCGCTGGTGACGTCACAAGGTTACTGATATCGGAAGCCACTGCCACACACGCGTCCTCAGTGGGGGGTCTGGGGGCCTCGCCCAGAAAAATTCGAAATCTAGAAGCCCTGAAATGCCATTTCCCAGCATTTCGGAACGCAAATCTAGCTCCTGTTGGTGCTTGCAAAACCTCAGTGTGATTTAAAGTGAATAATTTTGACCGGAGCGGATATTTAGACCGGGCGCTGAGATCAATCCTGCATTTTAGAAAGCACCCGGCTACTTCATTTCAACTCCAGCAGCTTGCTGTTAGCGCTGCACACGATGTACACGATATAGGCACACAGTGCGTGATTCACTGATGTCGGGTCTTTGACGGACGGAGCGTCCTCCCTGATATCGTAGGCCTATTTTGCAATCAAACTGCACTGAACGTAAATATGAATGTTTAGTTTGAGGTATTTTAGAATAGAAATTAAACCCTCAGCGTCGGGTCTTGGTTGCCACACCAAACCCACGAGGGTGGAGCTAAAATGTAGTCCAAACCCGAGGCGCTTCACAGAGGTTTTGGACGGAATTTTGCTCCACCCGAGCCTCAGATTTAATTCCTTAAACCCAACGCAGTGCAACTGGTTCTGTGTTCACGAAAAGTCTAATTTTGCTGTTGGTCAAAGGCAAATCTGTTTTTTTCACAGGCCGAGGAGTTCTGGTGTTCGTCCAAAGTTTCTTCTCCATCCTTGGCTCGCCAGCGAAGAAAAAGAACTCGCGTTCGTACGTAAAGTGTCCGAGGTCCTCCTTCTTCATGTTTTACCCAGAGAGTACGCTATGTGTAAAACATCACGTGAACTACTGCGAGAGGTTCTGGCTTGTAGAGGTACGTTCTGTTTTGCTGGATTTAACTCTTTCAGCCCTAGGCGATTTTTCTGCCGCGACTCCCAGATTGTAGGCGATTTTTTTTTAGAAGAAAAAAATTCAAGATTTAAAAAAACCCTACTTTGCCAATCTTATATTGCAGAAAATTTGGTTTAGGGGTGGACAGATATACTCGTCCTTAGGGTTTGAGAATGATTTTGGCAAACGCATATATCCGTCCTTTGGGCTGAAAGAGTTAAGTCATAACTCCCGGTCTGCACTATGAGACAGTTTGCATGCATTCACAGAAAGTCTCTTGTCTAAAAAATGTTAACTGTCGGAGCATTAGACTTTGTGTTACTTAGTAGTGTAAATATATGGTGCGGTGATACATGTACCAGTTCAATCACAGCAGCATATGCATGAAAAAAGTGTTCCCAAGTTTAATAGACTGTTATGTGGTGGCCTTGGTCAACACTGCTCTCTCGGGGTGACATTTCGATTGGTCCCTCTTCATGATGGCGCCATTTTCTTAAAGCCTAACGTATATGCACTTGCGACTGGAAGCAATTGATCTGATCAGTCACTGGTGATGTACGCGCTGCGCACACATCGCAAATTCAGCAACTCGGAAAAAGTAGGAGCATCCAATCAGTCGTCATGTCCTGACTGCATACATCGCATTTGCGACTGGCAGCAACTCAGGTAACATCCGGGGCGTTGAGACTCGACGAGACTAGGTTTCGTTCAGAAAACTGGCACTGATCAGTCACAGGCCCGCGTAAATCCCAGGGACTGAACGAAACTGGATACAATTGGTCGCTAAAAAGTTGAACATGTGCAACTCACGGTGGCTGGCAAATTCTCAGTTCCAGCGAGTCACAAGGGTGCGTACATCGACCGTTTCTGGCGACTCATCTGTCGCCTCCAGTTCCAGCTAGATCCTCCCAGTCGCCAGGTAGCTCAGTGGCGACTAGTTGTATCCGGTCGCAAGTGCTATGTACGCTAGGCTTAATGTTTTGAGAAAACTTCATTTCTTTCTTCAGTCATGCAGCCAGCAGTTGATTTGATATGTGATCCCGACTACATCAACCAGAAAATATTTGACTATTTTGACTATCGAGTCAAACTTGCTGAAGAACATCGGCGGACGTACGCTTATGCCGCCAGCTACGAGGACTTCGTCAAGATGATCAAGGCTTGTCATGATATAGAGCACCTCAAACAAATAAGGTAGGTCTTTGTTTCTTGAGTGGCCACAAGGCTCGAAATAACTTTTTTTTGCCTTTGGACAGTTTTGCTATGAGTTGTCTCCATTTGTAACCCTCCGCTACAGAACCAGTGTAAAGTTGTGCGGAAAATGAGCCTAAACGTACCGACATGACACCAGAAGATAAAGACAGAAATAGAATCGCTCACACTTCACAACAGATAGGCAGACAATACTGAAACTTACAAATGCACTGGTCCCAACTTGCCAACCTCAGAGTGACTGATGATTGGTTTGGTGGTGGAGGTTTACATTTGTCAGTTTCGGTGTTGTCTATTGTGAGGTCCGAGTGATCATGTCTCTATCTTTATCTCCTGGTGTCATGCCAGTACGTTAAGGCTCATGTTCCATGTGACTTTACACTGGTTTTGTAGCGAAGGGTCACATTTGAGGAGCAATTTGGGCATTTTTAGGAGCAGTTTTTCATCTGCATGTTGATATAAAATGCCGCCTCAAAAAGGGTGGGATGTGTGTGTGGATTCAGGGGGGGAAGTCCTGATCGATCAACATATGGAATATGGGCATTTGAACGTTATGGCATGGCCATGCGGGAGTGAGGGAATTTGATGACCTGACGGTCAGGTCAGGAATGATCGATTTCTTCACTGTGTACAAGACTGATCGTGGCTGCACGGAAGAATCTATGGTTTTAGGTACATGACAGTTTGTCTGCCATGTTTGAGGTGGGAGACCTTAAAGCGAATGGCTCGCGGGGTTTGTTGTGGCGCCATGACAGTTGGTCATCGATATCAAGCACCATTTTGAGAAAAAGGCAAAAGAAGGATTTTACATGTTTTAGTTTAATGTGAAGTGCATTAGACAGCCAAACTTCGCAGGCGCATTCTGCAAAATCGGCTGCTTCAAAATCAATGGGAATAGTACAAAATGTACATCTTGACAGTCTACTGAATTTGACAACGTCATTAACCCATTTTAACAAATTTTTTAATGGAACCTCGTCCCCAGTGTTTACATTCGCATATTTGCACAGGTGTTGCACATGGCTGGAGCGCGGCTTTGCCTGGAGGCTAGATTCACTCTCTATGGAAGGTACCACCAAAAATGTAAACAAACCCCGCGAGCCATTCGCTTTAAATTGGTCTAGTCCCTGCAGTACCGCCTATGGTTGACTCCGACCATAACCGATGTAATCCTACCCCTAACGTGCGTAACCGCCGTCCAACCCTCTTCTTTAAACCACTTCTGAGGCAGGAAATCGAACGACGTCACAGTCATGTACGGAAATATGTCTTCCTCAGGGCGTACACGACTGTTGTCGGGTAAATAGTAGCGCGTTTTCTTTAACACCGGTACATACTTTTCTCCAGGTATAATATCATGTCAGAAGTGATGCAGGCAGCCACAATCAACAACCTGAAGAAGGAAAAGGGCTTTGAGGGTAAGTTTTGTGGATTTTTTCTCTTATAATTTTGTCCAGTCAAGCTATCAGAGTGGGAATGGGAACATGGCCTGCCTGACACCTCTGACGTTCATTTCATGATGTCTTGACGCGAGACAAAAAAAAATCTAATTGTTTCCTGATGTCATGATTGCTGAAACAACTGGGGTTTTGTTTGAGTCATGTCATGGAGTTCAGAAATGACGTGCGGGACGTCTGCGTCATGACGCTGCCCCATCAGGTGCTGCACTCTTTTGGAGTGATATCGTCTATTATGTCCATTAAGCTACATGTAAAAATGCCGTACTTGGTGCTCAATGAGGAACCGGAGTGCCGTTTATCCCGACAGGTCGGCGCTGCGAGCAGTGCGACCGAAGCGACGTCATTGACGTCGTTTTAGTGTTGACGTTACGTCATGAAAAAAATGAGCTATACATTTTCTACAGGAATTATGAGATAAAGACGTTGTCATTATCGCCATCCTATCTCTTCATTTTAAGGTAAAAAGCAGCGAAAAATTTAGAAATTTTCGTCTACTACAAGATGATCTAAATCTTATTGCCAGGCGACCGAAACAAAAGGGTTGTTTTCACGCCGGAAATAAATGGAAATAACGTTAGAAAAAAGAAACTTCGGTGACGTTAGTTCCTCCGGTTCCCCAGATGGTTCTCAATTAAAATTTTTCAGCTTGATGTAAGAGTGAGTGTGCAGACGAATCACAAATTGACAAAAACGACAAAGATCTGCACATTCCGCCGAAATCTAAACCACAACCTCAGTCTGAAACTGAACGACGTGACGTAAACAACCACAGCGACTTCAGACTTCAAAGACGTTGCGTCTGAGTCGATCATAGCTGAATCATGGATTGCATCACGTCACCTGGTTTCAGATTGAGGTTCTGGTTGAGATTTCGGCAGAAGTGCGCAGATCTGCAAATTCAAGAATCATCTCATTTTTAGGGAAAGGATCTGCGGCAAAAGGGACAACGAAGGGCCACTTATTGAAAGCCAGGGATCTTAAGAAATATATCAATCAGGTACACTTTGTTGGTATTTGTAATCGATTTTTCCGTCAGGGCCGAAGCCATAGCATTATTGGCCCTGGTAAGTATGGAAGAGGCCATCTCAAGCTACTCATGTTCCTCACTTGGGGTCTTTTACTTGCCCTTGCAAAGGCACAAGGTACAAGGCACCACGGCTTACTGTCCCATGCGACGGACTGAAGAGTCAGGGATGATTACCCCCATGTGGCCTGGAATCTTAATCAAAGACCTGCCTCTTGCTATGCGGACGTGATAACCAATAGAGGTCCCACTGACATCACACGGCCGCCATATTGGCCATCAAAATGAAGCCATGGAGGCTGCCATCTTGTTCTAGGTTCAAAAGTTTAGCGGCCCGTACAGACCACTGAGAGCATACAACTCAACAAATCACTTTACCTCTCACAGTTTCTGAACATAAGTAGTTGGTCCGGTGGGAAAACCGTGTGGAAAACAAAGCGAATCGTCCATACGACTTGCTGTAGACAGTGGTGGAAGAGGTCCGATGACTGCCGACAACGTCCAAACTGCATCAAAAACGCTGTGTTGATGCTGTGACATTGCGTCATTTGACGGCCATTCCAAAATGGCGGACATTTTGAGCTGTGACATCACGTGGGAAACCTCTATAGGCTATTATGATTCTTGCAGTAGTTACTGAGTCCTAGTGTGGATCACCTTCTCCGTCATCCTAAAGCCAAGCATACATCGACCTTGCAACTGGAAGCAACTACCGGCAATAGCGTTTCCAGCAACGGTTGGCGACTACCTGGAACCAGCAGCAACTGACCAGATGCTCAAACAGGCCGATGTGTGCGCCCCGGCAACACTATTACCGACCATTGCTGCTAGTTCCACCCTGTTGCTGATGTTCTACTCATTGCCAACGGTTGCTTCTAGTCGTCTTCAGTCGCTTCCAATGTAGGCAAGCTGGCAATAAATTTCCTCTTTTCTGGAGCACACCTGGACATGTGAGGGAATCATGTGACCCACAAAATGACTCCCGAGTGGTCCGATCGGAAGACATCGACAATTTCCATGTAGAATTTAGTACAATTGCCTGTCCGATGTGCACCCTCCAGATTGAAGACTGGATTGTGCCACTTGTTGCCGCAATGACCTGTCGTAACCGATGTGTGTGGAACGCGTACATTGATAGCGACTATTGTGTTCAGTTGCTTCCAGTCACAAGGTTGATGGCCGATGTATGCTTGGATTTAAGTTTTCCAGATCTCAATGACATTTGTGTGATTTTTGTTTCAGTTGACTGTGTGTAAGGTTTACTGTGAGAAGAGGATCCGTCTCCTGGGGGGTCCGGATTACAAGGGTTACGGGGAGGAGGGGGAGAAAGAGAAGGAAAAGAAAATACCGGGAAAAAAGGTGAGCCCCCCTCATTGAAAAGAGTAGCCATCTGGGTTCATATTCATAAAATGGGGAATCGGAGGAACTGACATCACGACATGGCGCTGCGAGCGATGTGCCGGAAGTTTCTTTTTTCTAACATTATTTTCATTTAATTCTGGCGTGAAAATAACCCATTTGTGTTGGTTGCCGGATAGTAAACATTACATCATCCTGTAGCAGATGAAAATTTCTTTAATCTCATTGCTTTTATAATAATACATGTAATAAGTACATGTAATAATTAAAACGGAATTTATATGGCGCAGTATGAGGCTGTCTCGCTCGCCCCGGCGGTTTAGGATCACTTTAAAAACCAAAAATGTGGCGGACTAACACCCATAAAATGATCTAAAAAGATGTGTCTTCAGACTCGCTTTAAAGGCCGACAGAGAGCTGGCAGATCGAATGGCCAGAGGGAGACCGTTCCACAGCCTTGGGGCAATACATGAGAAGGAGCGGTCTCCAATTGCTTTCCTGGTTCTTGGCACTGTCAACCTTAAAATGAGGAGATAGGTTGGTGACAAATGCAACATTGTCTCATTATTCCTGTAGAAAACTTTTTCATGACGCAATGTCAACAGTTTAGATGTAAGTGATGTCATTGATGTTGCGGCTGTTAAGTTAAAAATTGTCGCGTCGATATCCCATTCTAATCAATATTTTGTCACCTTGCAGGTGTTGTCATTCCAAGTTGTGATGGAAAACCCTCAACCAAGAAACTACTTCATGAAATATCTAAAGAGGGATGATAAACATTCACTGCTCGGGTAAGAATCTAAATTAGGCATATAAAGCAGTCAATTTTGTTGTAGATTTTATCAAGGATGGGTACAAAATGTGCTGAGTGGGTCATATATGTGACCCGGCACGACAAAATGAGTCGGAATGCGCACATAAGAAGACCCAACATGTCCAAGGTGACACCAACGGTTCGCTGATTTCAAGATTGTCTGCCCATTCGGCATTGTGAAATTTGACTTGGTCGATTTCTGTGGTTGCTGTCTGGTTCCACCTTCGGTCTTCTTCTGTGCGACTTCCGACTCATTTTGCTGTGCCGGGTCACATATGTGGCCCGCTCCAGCAAAAGTAGGCGCTTGTCGCAACCGAGGAAGGGGTATGGCGTTACAGCTGAAATGTACGTCTCTGCAGGTTGACAATAGTAGTGGACAGCAGTGATAATA